>JABUQX010022882.1:5000-27496 GCA_015478945.1 Trachelipus rathkii
TGAGATTTTATTTCTAAAGAACGAGAACAGAAGCTTCAGAATTATTTTCATTAATATATTAACTGATTCTGAGGCAGAGGCAACGTATATGGTAGCCGAGAAAGAATTTGAGTCAAACGCGTTTCATCGACTCTCACGTTTAGGTCAATAATTAATATAAATGGTTCATGAATTGACATAAGTCGATATAAGAGATGACCAAGTCCAGCAATAAAAATTATTAATTAGTTAATTATTATAATTAATGTTTATAAGAGAGAGTGATGAGAGTCCTTCTTTGCGTGACTGCACATATATAAACATGGGGGAGTTATTTAAAGTAATACCATTACTGCACTAAGTCTTTTGAGACAGACGGTCAGGAACAGTTACATCCAAAGTTTTGCCGACATGTGTACCATTCTAAGAGAATTCTTATACGGTATAACTACATTTACTTTCGACATCTCGAGAATTAACATCGACACCTGAGAGAGATCGGCTTTAGACTTAAATTAAAAGAGGTTATGACAATCGAAGTAATGATGAGGGTAGTGATAATCATCGTAATAATCATGTTCGAAAATAGTTGAGACTTAACGAACGAAATCATTATATAATATAGTAGTAATTGTAAGGTGAAATTAAGGAATTTCACGAGAAGTACTACCTCAGTGCCTGTGACCTAGCAGTAACATGGATATTTGATCTGTCATTCTACAGATTGGGATGAAGGGATTATCAGATAGAATATGGAGCTCAATGGTAATATATATAGTAATCTGAGGTATCTTACTATATAGGATATATAGTAACTGATGACAATTTATGACTTAATTGGTATGAATATCTATGATATGATACCTATCATAGGAATATATGCATTCTAAAAATAAGGATTAATATAAATTATAACATTATAATATTATAATATACTAATATTAATTATATTATATGCTGACTTTTAATATTTTTATTTAGGGTTCACTAAGGCTAAAGTTAAGGGCGTTGACCTACCTCGTCATACTCACACCTACAAATAAGCCGTATACCACATTGAATATTAATTATTATATTATCTAATAATATTAATATATATATATTAATATATATATTAATATAATATAATATTAATTAATATATATATATTATATATTATATCTAATATATATTATAATATATTATATTATATAATATATATTATGATATATATATATATTATAATATATATAATATATATATATATATTAATATATTTATTAATAATATATATACAATAGGTGGGCATTAACTCGCGATTTAAATTATATAACGAAAAGAACTATATTCGGTATAAACATAATTTTTTATAACTTTTTTAAAAACTCGAGCTTATCTGATCAAATTATATAGGAATAGGAAAAGTATAAACGGACTATATAACGAGTTAATCAATTTCGTGAATTTAATCACTGATTATAACTATCTATAATATATATATATATAATATATATATTATATAGAGTTTAAAATATTTTTACCTATATATACTCTATGCGTTACGATATATATATATACTAATTTATTACTGAAGTTATTATAAAATTAAACTTTATCTTATAAGTATAATTTTATATAATATTGTCAATTTAAGAGTTCTCGAATATTATTACGATAACAAAGATTAACTTTATATTTTTTTCAAAAAAATTATCTTACGACACATCCTACTTTTATGATCCTCAAAATGTGATTTATATTCCTTACAACGGTTAATATATCTATATATCAGTATAATATATGATATTAAAATAGTTATTATCATTAATGCTGTATATCTCATTTTAATTATTGTTTACGCTAATAATGATAAAAAGATAGAGCCTGGTTGCTCACGTAATTCAATATAGTCATGTCTGCTAACAAATCTTTCGCGTCAGGCCTCTTGTGTGAACGAATAGAGAGTCAATTGTTCGTATTTTGCTCTGTGACTCCGAGTGCATAAATGAGAGTGAGAAGAAACGGGTAATAAGAGACAAAAATGAAAGGAACACGTTGTAAGAGATTCATATTTGTAGTGGAAAAACATTGAAAGGTGGGTAGATGGTGTGAAATATGATGTGTGCTGGTGTGGAAAGGAAATGAGTAACGATGTATGTTTGTATGAGACACGAATGAATATTATGTAGTAGTTGACAACGAATATATTAAGGTTCGTTACAGCATTGGAAATATTCATCTCGCACAGAGCTATGGCAGACTAAGGTCGTGGTCGTGTGTGGGTCGATCTATAAGAGAATATCTATATTGGTAAGTCATGAGAGATACTGCACACGTTATGAAATAGCGAGTTCATATGGTAATGTAGTTGTGTTAGTGAAACATATTATGGAGTCGCATCACTTGAGTAGGGAAACGTATTGAGAGATATACTCGATTGCTAATTGCGTGGATAGATATACTTCATAAATGTGGATGAATATTCTGGAATGGTGAAGATAAGGTTTATTATTAGTTTACTATTACTAGATCTGATATAACGTTAAGCAAGTAGAAGAGATTGGTATATGCGGATTACGGTATTTCACAGTTAAAAATATGCGTTGATCGAGTACGGTAAAACACGCGGCTCTTGAGAGATTGTTGAGGAGGCTCTCGGCGGAGATTAATTATAGATATTGTGGTAATGTTGATCGAGTGTGATTTTCAAGGATGTATAGAAGAGGGTGAGCTGTGTTATGACTCATTATGCTACTATTATTCGTTCCTAAACACACAAGAGTAATCCTCTATGAGATGTTGTAGTGTGATGTGTGTAATATATATATATATATATACTTAAGAGTAGGTGTAGGTAGAGATTGTATCGAGGAAAGTGAAAAATATATGAATTTAGATTTTAGTGGTGAGGTATGAATAAACAAGGTGTAATATTGGTAGAGTAGGTAGAGCGGTCTGGTGTGGTTTGGTTGAGGTATGGATGTGTGAGTGAGAGAAGAGTAAGTGAGTGAAGGTGCTGGAGGTGGTTATAGTTGTGGTTTTGTGATGGTAGTAGATTGTGTGTCGGTGAAGGTGAGGTGTGAAGGCAGTTTTGTTCAAATGAAAGAGGGGGAGAGAAAGGTATAAGAATGATTGTTTTTATGTTTTCATCTTAGGTGTGGTGTGCTGTGTCATAACTCATATGGAAGATGATGTCTAGTGTTTTGTCCTTGGAATGGTAGTGCGAAGATGAAGGAGGAGATTGGCTGACTTCTCTGCAGAAGTACGAGACACGCTACGGTCTATTGTCGAGTTTGATTGAGCTCATAATTAGTGGCACTTGGCGCTCAAACTCTGCTCATCGCGTTCTCACGAGAGATTGCTCGCGCTGTGGCCTAGTCACCAGTCCTACGTAGAAGGCAGTTAATTCTTTACTCTCATTATCACCCTTGCTTTGTGCGTGTACACTATATAAGACAGAGTAGAATAAAAGAAGAAAGAAATATATATATAATATATATATATATAATATTATATATATATATATATATATATATATATATATATAATATATCTATATATTATTAATAATAATATTATATATATATAATATTATTAATATAATACTATATAGGTAATATATAATATATATAATATATAATATATAATCATAATATTATATATATATTATATATATTATTATATATTATTCTTCTTTCTTTATTACCTATATATATTATATTACTTTTATTTAATTATTAATTTAATGATATATTTTTGTACCTTATATTTATAATATCCTAAACTAATTTATTATAGTATATGAATACAACTATTGTACTTTATTTAATTGATTAATAATAATTGTCGAGCTACACGTCAAAATTTCGGGGAGATGAGGGGTAACTTGCTAATACCCTTTCCTCCCCTTCTGATAAATGACTGATTAAATAACATTTACCTTTAATTAGTTAATAATCACACTAGTTCAAGCTATACAGTATTTATAAAATTTAAGAACCTTAAGAAGCATCGCAATTACCCTATCAGACCTCATGCAAGAAATGTTTATGCGTCTAGTCTCTCAGGCCTGTGCTCGTGGTCAGATGAGAGTAGAAAGTAGTCTGGCGCATATATCAGCAGCACTAGATGAGAGAACTTACTACTCATTCTTATACTGTATTCACATGATTGAGAGTAAGAGAGTATATGCTTAATACTCAAATAGTATAGGGAGACTATATATATATATCTTACCTATTCATTGTCTTCTAGTTGAGAAGTATGAGTATGCTTAATCATAGCCTAGATCGACCTAAATTATATCTAGTAGTTATATTATGCAGGAGAGTAGAGATAATATTAATTCTTTTAATATATACAGTACTCATGTGTGCGTGACCATCTATCAGCTCTAATAAAAATAAAGACTTTGTCAATCTATATTAATTAGTAAAGCTGACTATCTTTGAGCTAAGCTTTTTTTTGTGAGCCCACAGCTATATCTAGTATGATATATGAATATCAAATTTCTTCAACTTACTCTGTTTTCAGTGCATATCATAAATCACTGAAGGTGATGGACAACTCCATTTTATTCTTTGGGAGAACTATGTTTGATTTCTAATATGGCCGTACGAAACCTAGGCATAAAGAGATGATTGTTATGGGCAGTTTTTAACCTCGTATAATCTTGAATAGATTCGCGAATGTAACGTGACTCATTGCTAACATTATGAGCATCCTATTTTCTGCCGCATCGTGTATATTAACGTACACGTCTACTTACTATCATACTATTATTAATAAAACGGCGCGGGAGGAAGGAGAATGAATGAGAGAATTAATATATGAAGAAGAAATTGAATTTAGGTTTTGCAAAAATAAAAGAAACACAATCTATATTATAAATAATATTTATACTCTTCACGAAGCTATAATATTATTAATATGGCGCTGATCTCTGAGAGCTATGAATGTAAGCAACGAATAATGGTTAGCCGAAGAATAAAGAGAATTTTTGTGACGCTTCTATTCACACTCATTGTTACGTATATACTCATCGTCCTCGTCAGGTTGAGATATAGTAGAGATGTAATAAATATTTGAGAATAGAGAGCTCGATCAAACGCTTCTGATATGAGAGATAGTAGAGTGCAAGTTAGCATAAAACATACTTTATTAAATAGTACTACCTTATTATATTTATGTTATTAAAATATTATTATCGTAATTTCTTGCTAATCAGCAATTTACAATGTGTGAGACTTATTGAGAAAAATGTGCACTGAGAGATACTCGACATCAGTCAAGGAGACACATTCCAGAGGTATAGATCTCGCTTGAAACTTAGGGAGAAAGATGAAACCTATATTGTTAATTAGAGTATCTAGATATGGTATAAACACGAGAGATCTACTTGTGAAAATTTTCATAAAATTGGAGACAATAGTATTGAGTTATTAAAAAGAATGTGATTCGATATATATATATTGATGACTCTTCCCCTTTCTCTACTCTATGTATGGATGTATAAGTGCAAATATATAATAATATTATACATAAAGGCCTATTTTATTATATTGTTGGTTATATTGGGTTACTTAGATAGCATGAGTAAGGAGTACATGAACCTAAAATCATTTATCCCAGTATAAATTCTAAATGCCTTTAGAAGGTGTTTATTGAGGTATAGTATTATTATACTATATCGAGGAATTACTGATGATAATTAACGCGTACTCATATATATATATACGGTCAAACGGTTTCGTATATGAAGAGATAAAAATAGGTCTGAATTCAAAGAGATTTAATAATGCTGATCTATTTATACTACTCCGTGAATTAGTTAGACATAATAAGTGAAATGTATTAATAAGTATAAATCCATCAGGTGCTAATGAGTACAGTAATTCACTTCTATTTACTAATTAATATGTGGTATGGTGGGTGTTATATCTAAAGTTTGCAAGAGATAAGTGTTGTTCGTTTGCCTATGCGACTACCATTCATATTTCGCCACAGACCACTCGAGAGAATTATATGTTTCATATATATATTTATGAGAATAAATATTTTATATATATATATACTCATGTATATATATTAAAACCTAATCTACAAATGAGAAATAAGAAAGAGCGACTATTGAGAGGCATAATATGATATAATATTATATAAATATATGTATAATACTATTAGCATTTTAATATATAAAGTGAGTAAGTATAATGTATATAACTGCAAGCAATGAGTTATCAAATTATATTATTTTATTATAATAATTAATTATTAGGTTACGAGGATACCCTCTGCATTATTTATGTGTGTGTACATAACTGTCGATAAGTTATCTCCGTTAAACTTAGGAGTTTTCGTTTATATATTTGTTTGTAAAACCTTTAGCTTTCGTCATATGGAAACATATGAAGTAACGACCTAGTTAAGAGTGAGCATTTGCTTATGAATTAACGTTAACAGAAGTTACAATTTTCCCCTTTCTAACCGATTACCCCATAATATTACGTGAGTCTTTATAAAAAGTATTTTCTTATCAGTATTTTTAAATTGCATTAGATTCGATTTCGTAACAAATTAAACTTTTTTTTTTCAAAAATTTCTTAACGCTCTCTTATATGTTCAAAATGTGTTATTCACTAAATATTTGATTATCCTCAGTTGTTAAATGAAATTGTTTAAAATGTTTTTCCTTTTCATATATAATACTTCATTTCTTATTGGTTCAGCTAGTATTGACGAGCTTATGAGCATGAACATGACTTAGTCGTTCGTGTACTTGAAATTGCATTTTCTATTCTGTACTAGTGAGAAATATAAGACGTGAGAGAGAGCTGTTGAGTAGGCAGTGATATTCATATTTTGTATTGTAACCGAGTGGTATACATAAAGTTGATGGGCTGAAGTCGTGCCTAGTTATTGTGAGAGATGTGTGTCCTATTAAGATATTAATTAAGGTATTTACGCTTTGAAGTATTTCATTGATAAGCGGCAAAAGTATCTGCTCGGTCGAATAAATTATTTAAAGTCTGCTTTATAGTTTTCTCTATCATGTAGAGATATTTACGTATAGGATTCTATTATTATTTATTATTTCTATTGCAATCTTTATGAATATTTGTGAAATTTAGACATATCTTTACAGTAATAATATATCTAGAAAGTTATCTTGATTAACGTTAACGCTTCCGTATATGCTTCTTAGCGCGGTAAAGCGCTTTAATGATTAACGTATTATATGATTAGGATGTAAGCAGGGCGCTTACTATATTCTCATTGAGTGTCTATTCTGTGTGTGTGTGTTGTGTAGTATATATACACTCCTGATAACTGTATCATAGAATAGCTATGATATGACTTAAATGGTATATAATTATAGTAATAGTCAGTAGATTATATATGTTAATATATCTCACTAATATGTCTTAGATATGATATATATATAAATGAGGCTAATATCATATATATATATGATCTATAGGCTTTAATACAGATATTATTATATCAAGATGTAAAACAATTGCAAAGTTCCTTCGCATTAGATGAGATTGTTCTAGAAGGAAAGAACGTATACACTCATGAAGCGTCACACACGATTACACTGGTGAGTTCCTCGGAGGATTGAGGGCAGCATGCTTGCGGCGGAGTGCAATATAGACCGGAGGGCATATTAAGGCGCTCATCGCGCAACAATTGGTGGTTCAGTCCCAGAGAAGGCGTTAATTCTTTACCTTCTCATTATATGTTCTTTCTTTACATATATATATATATTATATATTTAAATATATTTTTTTATGCAGTTCTTACAGCTTTTATTAGATATAAATGCATATACATATATATATATATATATATATATATATATATATATATATTTATTTATATTAATGAGATTTTTGAACTATATCTAATCCTTAAAACTATTTTGATGATCAAACAATTGTAAAAATTTGTCGCCCCAAAATTTCGGGGAGTGGGGAACTGCAACCCTTTCCTCCCCTTCTGTAAATGCTGATAAACATTACCTATTTAATTAGTTAACACGTCTAGCCTACAAGTATTTTAAATTTAAGAACCTTAAGAAGCATCGGATCCTTCAGACCCTGCAAGAAAATGGTTATGCTCTTCTCCATCTTGTGTCTTCAGTGAGAGTAGAGAGTGCGCTTAATCAAGCTGGGGACCTCTCCATCTATCGTCTTCAGTGAGAGTAGAGAGTATGCTTAATCAAGCTGGGGACCTCTCCATCTATTGTCTTCAGTGAGAGTAGAGAGTATGCTTAATCAAGCTGACGACCTATCTATCTAGTGTCTTCATGCAGTGAGAGTAGAGAGTATTCTTAATCAAGCTGGCGGCATCTACAGCTAAAAAATAAAGACTTTCATCTAAAAAAGCTGACACTACTGTTTTTGCACAACAGTTTGTTAATCTTAAATCTTTTGCTAAACTTAATTAGGGTGGATTTTTTTGGGACTGCGACGAGCTCACTTAAGAGAATGGTTGGGGTTTCCTTTCGAATTGCGTTATGCTCTTGTACTGCAATCCTATTTCTGCGCATGTTACGCATCTTACCTCATATCTAGGGGGGGGGGAGAAGGAAGAATAAAGAAAGAGAAAAACTTTGACTATTTTAATTAATAATTTTTCTTCAAAAGCTTAAAATTAAATGGGCTATAATTAACAATAAATAAATAAAAATCTTTTGCTTTTCTAATATTTTAATATACATCCGAGGTTTTTAATTGAGAGTATAATTTAAAGAGTGGCAAAACTTTTAGTTAGGCATCATTTTAAATACCCAATCATTTTACTTCTGGGCACATGTTCAGTTTGAAGCAAACACCATAAAGACATTCTCAGAGGTTAAATTGTTAAATGGAAAGATGCTCTATGTAAAAGATGTAACTTGTCCAATTCAATCTACTTTGAAAATTTCATAAAAATTGGATAAGGTAAAAAAAGTTAAAGAGAATTTTCAATTTTGACAATTTTCCTTCCTCTTCCAGATGTGGAAAAAAATTCACGCGCTTTTTTTTATTGTTGGAATTGGTCTAGAGTAGCTAAGGAGACATGAACCTAAAACTTTTTCCCAGTATAAATCTAAATGCTGAAGGTGTTTTTGGAGTTATTACTCGAAATCGAGAATTTGGGACCACGTATATATATAGGGCCAACACAGGTCTGACACGGAGAGTTGTAATTTGAACATCTCCTTAGTATCAAGTCCTTTAGGAATTGCATCTATGATGATCAAATAATATCTGAGATTTTAATAATTAATTGTTGTGGTTATAAATTTTTTAATTTAGTGGTAAATATTTTTCAAACACCGAAATATATTTGTGCACAACGATATTACTTTGAGAATGATAAAGCTTGTAATAAATAATATAGAACATGTTACAATAGTTGATATAAAAAATGCAGATACAAGCCTCCTGTATACACAAATAAAAAACAAAACTTCTTTTTTAAGATATATTTTATCCCCTTTTCAAAGGGTAACACGGGGACTACAGAAATCGAACTTTTAACGCCGCTATCTGCCAAGGTCGCCATAATATATTCACCCTCCCACCCTCCACTCCCACCTAGCGTGTTGTCATGCCAGGTACCCATGACTCAGAATAGCTCATTGACACAGTACTAGGTATTCTAAAAAGCTTCAAAGTCGGTACTCTTGACAATCAGTAAAAAATAGAAATGAAGGTGAAGGCAGCAAAGGTTCTGGAAAAGAGAACGAATACTTCTTGGGTAATTGGGAAAGGGAAGATAATCAAAAATGGATTATTTTTTAGGTAACTACCCGTTCAGGTAATAAAGGTGAGGACGGATTTGAACATGATATTCGCCGGAGCCAGAGCTTTATGAAAAAACAGGATATCCGGCCGAATACCGTGATACACATCACTTGGCGAATTACAACTCAAAGCATACTCAGAAACATTCAATAAATTTTTTCTCTCCTCTTTATGCTTCATACCTTTATCTCCGGCCCCCAAAACGCTATTGCCTATGGCATAAAGGTATTTTACAGGTACTTCCTAGCACCAGTTAAACCCGCTCAACAGCAGGCAGTGTCCTCAGTTTTTATTTTTCACTTTTTTCGAACTGCTCTTTCACCTCTCATCATTTAGAGGGTTTAATTACCTTCATCAGGTTCAAACTTTGGCACAATTTTGAAGTAAGTGAAAGTATTAACCAAGGGGTCGTAAAGTATTCAATGGGTTTTAATTTTTTTATTGACCTCCATGAACCACACCCTTAACTACAATGTTAGGTAGCTTTTTTCACATTCACTCCAGTCCGCTCTCAATAACTATATGTTATATTTATCAACCTCCCTTACCCACCTCACATCGCTTTCTATGTCATATTTTAGTCTTACATATTTTATTTCTTTTCTTCTTTCCATATAATGTATTCTTAATTGTATAGGTCGAGAGGATCATGACATTCGTTTTCATATTATTGTGGCTGGTTTGTGATGCCAGTATTTATCGGTTTGTATTTTTCAAAATTGTTATTTTTGGGCACAGTTTTCATATAATCATATTGCCAATTGTGCCATGTCTATCTGTGTATAACCCCATTCGTAGCAGTGTTTCGCATTCTGTCAAAATATGTTTACGGTTTCTGTTTCTTCCTTGAGCACCATTTTATTGCATTTTCCGTGATTTCTTCCTTCTCTATATTTTCCCTAAACTAGATTTTTTCTATTAGGTGGTATTTATGACAGTTGCTGTTTTCATCTTTTTTTTTTAGATATCCTCTCCGTTATAGTTCCACTCGTATATGCTCCTTATTCAATTTCAAATCTTGGTCACAATAATGTTTTGGGGAAGTGTACTTCTGATCTGGCGCCTACCTTCATTCAACTCTATTCTGTTTGTCTTAATACTAATACTCTACATCAGTGCTGGAAGCGCGTATATGTCCAGCTAATCCCTAAAAAAGGAAGCCGCTCTGATCCTTCAAACTATCGGCCTATAGTTCTCATTTGTATTGTTGTTGCTGGGAGTTTCTTTACCTCGTGCTCATACACCCATCTCAAATTTACTTTCTCTACTCTCTAAATATTTGCTTAAACCTATTATTTCCGTTTTATATATTCTGTCCATTTGTGGAACCCCCATTCCTCCTTAATTTCTAGGCACATAAATCCTCGGTATGCATTGATTTTTGTAAATGATCTTATGAGCGTTTAACATTTTTCTGGTTTTAACGTCGATCCCATTTATTTCATATTGAAACCAATCTATTATACCGAAGCTGTATGTGAGGACGGGGACTGCCAGAGTTCTTAAGGCAATAATTTTATTTCTTGGTTTCAATTCTGATTCTAAAATACTTTTCATTCTTTTTATTTGTTCTTTTATTATTTATTATTTAATCCATTATAACTCTTGTAGAGTTAGTAGCCCTCTTCAGTAGCATCTTCATATTTCCTGAAGAATTTTACTTGCTTTTATATACTTTAATTTCCTTCTCGGTGGATCATTATAACTCTTGTAGAGTTAGTAGCCCTCTTCAGTAGCATCTTCATATTTCCTGAAGAATTTTTTTTCTCTTTATATCTTTATATTTGTTTACTGGTAGCAACTTTGTAACACTTATAGTTTCTCCTTTGGCTTTATATTTACTTAAAGATTCTTCTTTTTTAATATATTTGATTTTCTTTGACCTTTTTTTCTATGGTTTCAAGCCCTGTTTATGCCCAACCCATCAAAATAATTTCCTCGTTAGTTATTTCCTTTGTAATCAATTTTTTTTTTTTTATTTCTTCGGCTCAGTGGGGTAAATAGAGACCTCTATTCACCTGAATGATACTTTTTATTTTCAATTCCTTATCATATTTTATTGTCCCTTTTTACTCTTATTATTGTTATTTAACCACAGCAGCTCTTGTCCATCACATTTTCACTCATCTCGCTCTCATTACTAGAAGTTTCGTATAACCAGTCTCATCAATTTCTTGTAAATCCTTAACTACCTGATATAGATCTATTACTATCTATCTCTTACTCTACTATCCTACTCTTATATCTCCTTAATCCACTTATGAGGGACGCTATCTTATGCTTTCTTGTAATCGTAATCCATAACTCATCCTCTATGAATGTTTCTGTGCGACTCTTCTTCTATTTTACATAATCTCTCCTTTCATTTAATACTGATCCTTTGCGCACCATATTTACTCTTTACTGGATTCTAATAAGTAGTGTTCATTAAATATATTCGTTGGAAAATATAACTTTATATAAACTAATTAATACTTTATTTGAGGAAAAGTGGCACTAAAGTCTGTGAATAATTCAGATGTTAATGCCTGTGGGTTGACCTTTGAATATTTTTCTCGTCACTATTCTGTAGTTTCGTTTCTGATTTTTTTCTGAAGAGAATACTTAAATTCAATTTATGAGTAAGTCTCTACCAATCTAAAATTCTTCTTGTTTTTCTATATTTTTGTTAAAACTTTCTGTTATAGGTTTTATTAGTACTTTTATTCTAACCATACATTTTTGGCAACTTGAAATCTTTTCTGGTGCTTTCCCTCAACTATCCACTCCTTTTTAAAAGTCATCTCTTTCATTTTCTTTCTTTTTTACTCTTCATTTTATCTGTATAATTAAGTTTTTCCATTGGTATATTTAATCTCGCTGTTATTTGGGGGTTGTCTTCATCCATTTCTCTTTTTCAATCGGCCTCATTATTAGGATTAACTTCACTTTCATAAATCTCCTTCCAAAATCCTTCAGCTTGTTCTCTAGGTGGTGGTTTTTCTACTTTAATCATATCCTTTCTTAATTCTCTATACAGTTTTGCTGGGTCGTATTTAAAAATTTTATTCTACTTTTTTCTTTTTTTCTTTTTTCATATCATTGTATTTTTTTATCCTTTGCAGCTAGTATTAGTTTCTCTCTTCTAATTGCATGATCAAGTTTATCCTCATTTCCCACCCTCTCTCTATATAGCTATCATCGTTCTGCTACCTTTTCTTCTGTTACTGGTAGTTAGTAAACTTCTCCATTTTGGGATCATTTAACTGTTCCTTTATGCTATAAAACTATTTCTTTCTCTTGGTTCTTTCTACTCTCTTCTTCACTTCTCATTCTGTGATTTTCCAAGGTGCGTTTTAATTTCTCTTTGATTAGTTCTATTTTCTTTCCTCTATAGTTTTCTTGGTTTTAACTCTCATTAATTGTTACAACTATTGCTCTTATAGCTAGCAGTAGCAATAATATAGATACCCAGTCTATTTCCCGTAATATACACACGAATTTGGTTGGGTATAACCGGTGAGGCAGCATTATATTGTAACAATTTCTTATAATATATTATATTTAGTAACCCCTGTAATTACATGATCTTGTTTAATTCTAACCTTTTTCGTATTACTCTAGATGTCAATTTCACTCGACAATACAATTGTAATTCATCGAACATTTCCATTGTTTATTTGTTTTTTGCGCTTACATTCAGCCTGCAATCACGCATCCTGCACACTTACTCTTTCATCATTTATCTGTTCCTGCACTGGATTTGTTTCCTTCCGGACTATCATCATTACTAGTATAACTTTTTTTCGTTTTTTTTTCTGATTTTTTTTTTTATTTCACTCCTCGAAGGGATGTATTTATCCCCCCTCATCCGGGTTCAAACCTCAGACCTAAAGGTGAGGGATTTTGTTTACCTGACCCCAGCACCCCTGAAGCTCAGCGGCACGAAGTGGCTGAATATTATGGAAGCATCACGTAATAGGCGAGCCCCGTTGGACTTTCGATTCCAAAGCTTGGGATCGATTCTGCCTCATTCACGCAAACGCGTCAAGCCCGAATTCTCATCCGTTTCCTCGAATGAGGACAGCACGCTAGCAGACACAGAAATTACATTGCCCGCGACACCGCCCCTTCGGCAACTGGTCCGTACTGACTTTACACACTAGCCCAAACAGCAGTTGAAGAGAATGAGTTGTGACGCACGGGCACCGTACCTTTCATTGCTACAGCTGGGACTAGCATCTAGCGGATGAGACTCGAAAGAGCACAGGAGTTCCACGGGGAAAGGCTACCGATAGCGTCTGAGAATGAGGCTAACATCCAAAACATCCAGGTAAGGGTGAGATCAATGGCATCGCCGCTCTCTGGATAACGGAATACGCACTACACACCAACCTATGCAATATGCATCCAAGAACAGGAGCCCGCGTGGTTTTTTCTCCAGCCATTATCATCAATTTTGCTCTCGAAAAAAGTTCGATACGGTGTACGTAAATTTATTGTGATGATTGGAATAAAGTGAAACTGTGGGCTACTGCAGCATATCCCAGCCTCCACCTGACAGTACCAATTAATGAAAGGGTCTCTGAGTTTTTCAAAAAATGTTGGTAGTTGTTTCTTCCTCTAATACTGACACTTTGAGCAATGGGCAGTATAACTCTCTCGCCTGCCAGAGCAATCAGTGTCCGCACGAGATGCCCCCCACGCAACAGACAATGCAAAAATCAAACTGCTCTATTTTGACTGCCGTATGTCATGTGTCTCTTATTTAGGTCTCCTTTCTCTGAGACTGTCCAACTCCAAGCCACACTTCAGACATTTAAGATTCATCTTATCTTTACTTTATTTCCTTTCCACTACCTCGAGTGCGGTGCTCTATCGTAACTTATTCCCTATGTGCCGGGGTCCAAAATCGCTCAGACTAACGATCGTAGGTACTTTTGTTTACTCGCACTCAGCACCCACTGAACATTGTGCCTGAATTGCTCAGTAGAATCGCACCGTGCACATCTTCGCGCGGATTCCACATGGATTCCTCCAAGGCAGGGATCCAACTCGCCATCCATTTCGCACACTGCGTCACCTAATCGATATCTCATTCCGTTCGAGAGTAACCCCTATTTCGGTCACTCCCGCTGTTTCAGATTCCTCAGCGTCCTGAGATCAATCAGCCTCCTCACTTCGTGAACTGGTCCGCTTTTACACACCTAGCACCCAACAGCGTAAGCGAACAGTTTTGACGTTACTGGTGGGAGACCGCCTTTTCATTGATCTCGGGGACTTAGCAACTGAGAGACGAAAGAGAGATTCCGGGGAGAGCATTATGCCATGGAAGATGGTCACAATTCCAAAACACACCCAGGGAATGCGGTGATGAAAAGCATCCACCCCTGTGAAAACGGAAATTCCATCCGACATGCACCATCATTGCATCTCGGCAAGAACCGGAGTTCGCTGGTTTTTCGCAGCAGACCATTATAATCAATTTTCTCTTCAGAATATTAGCGAGTGTAGAAATTTATTGTGCGATGATAAATAATAAGTGACTGTGGCAAGCATTCCACCTCACCTGACAGCCCACTTAATAGACGGGTCTGGATTTTTCACTTCACTTGTATGTTGTATTCTTCTTCGCTCTAGGACCTGAGCTGGCCAGTCTATGTATCGTGATAATTTCTTAACAACAACATCAATCCACAAACGTGTCAAGTAAACAACATTTTCGGGGTTTTTATTTTTTATTTGTTCTACCTTTAAAGGGTTATTCGGAGATCTATAGGTATTTAGATCTTAGATTGTCGTGCGGTCAAACCTTGACCATATGGACATTCCAAAAACATTTTTTACCCCAAATAGCCCAAATCAAGCAAGTCGCAATAAGATTGCAATGCTAGCTTCTTACAAACCATTACGTCGTTCAGTTCCAGTGTGTTGACAGATTTTACTGGGAGCTTTCTCACCAGATGTTTTATGAGACCCTTCTTATTACACCTACAGCGTTCAACTATTATTCAATCACCTAACGATGTTCATTCCGGTGTTCCACATTTCATCTAGATCATATGTTGAAGTCCTTTTTGAGAATATTTTATCCGGTGCCTTTTCTCTTTCATATGCCACCACGTTATTATCATTGGATCCCACTTTCTATTATATATACGCACTTTTGATCTCTTTGTCCTTAACTCATCGAGATTCCGGTCTATATTTTATCAGTGGTGAACTGCTACATCGCGTTTGGATGGACAGAATCATAGAGTCAGAGCACCGTCTCATTTTTCTTCCATTTCTGGGGATTGTGTTTACAGTAGTTGACCGGTCTTTCGTCACTTGATGAGTATTACTCACTTTGGGCTCACAATTAAAAAATGGATCAACTTGTCTACACTATCGGTGCTTAATGCCTTTCAAGTGTATATTTTTCTTTCTAGAAGTCTTTACATCCTGCTAGATAATGTGAGGGACTGTGATTCTCGTGTCTCGTCGCATAACTCTAATCAGTTATTGTCCGCTGATAGTCTCCGCCTTTTCTCACTAATGCTTTTTCGATATGCATTCTTGTCCTAATTGTTTTATCTCGAGCAACACTTAATAATAACACTTCTATTACCTCTTCTTGCTTGTGAGAAAAAACTGGATTCGCGAGTGGTTGACCTGAAATTGGGTTCAGAGAGATCGTTAGTGCATTGATCATGATTTTCTTACTATTTCTATTTGCCAATTGCTTGTTGTCCTCCCACGGTTTATAATGTTTCTTCCTCTCTCTTTGACCATTTGTTCTTTTAATATTTTTATGTTTTTTCCTATTTTGCGTTTTCTTTCTACTCCAACCTTTGACCATTGAGCGGTTCACTCTGATCTTGTTGTTTCGCATTTCATAGTAATCCGTTTTTCATTCTTTTAATTAGTGAATGGTTGTTGATTTGGTCACTTTCATGTTGATACATCAATTGGAGGAATTTGTTTTCTGCGTTTTCAAGGTATTGGCCCAACCTATTATTTCTCTTTTGTTATATATATATATATATCTCCATCAACCCCATGCCTCCTTCTCTACGTCCGTGTACATATCTAGATGTATTTTTCCATTTAATATATCACAAGTGTGACTGGAATTTAAAGTATTTTTTTACCTCAATATCAATTCTATTAAAATCAGATTGGAACCAGTCTATCACTCTACCGCATCTTGCGTTAATACACGATGACTACGGTAAGCTTCAGTCGTCTTAATTGACTCTCTATTTTCTTTCCTACTTCCATCTACATAATCATTATACAGCAGGGAAAATTTGAACTTGATCATTCATTGATGAGATTAACTTTGTTTAAATAATACTTTCTCCAGTTATCTGATCGACATGAAATATTCAGAGCTTCTGTAGTACTTTACGCGATTCCTCCATCATCCACCCTAACAATATTTATAAGTTGTTTTCCTTGACTTACAATGCAACTATTATGATAGGTAGTCATCTATCGTTGATGTTAACTCTCTCACCGTTCTTCTCTACACCTAATTCCTGTAGAGTATAATAAGAATAAGTCAACACTATTATCTAACAATGAAATACTAGCAAACTTCACCATATACATATATACTTACCTTGACAAACGAGTTCTTAATAATTTACACTACTCTACTATCTAACTACCTGCTTAATTGTCTCTAGTCTGTTTGGGGTTTATCTTTGACACAACTTCATCTTTGAAGTCATGCAAACAAACCTGTTATCCTTTTTGTTTTTTATGCTTTGATTTTTTTTCGGGTTCTTTCGTGGGAGACTCATTGCTTCTTACAGTAAAAAAGTTCTCCTAAGAACTTTATGCCTCAGTTTTGAGCTCAGGGTATTATATAATAGATCAAAAATGATAGAGCTAAATTAGAGATATATTAAACGAGTCCCCTTATGGAAATACTATATTATCTTACTATTTTAGAAAGAAATAAATATATTATTTACCCCTATAACTAAAGTATTATTATTGTCATTACTTTAGTTATTGTTATTACATTTCACATTGGAGCTATATATCATATTCCTTCTTTTACCCATATATATATAACTTATATTTATTTATTATTTATTTTGTAAATATAATATTATATAATACTTCTGATGTATAATTATACAGATCTTATATAGGGTAAAGAGCACTCATGAGTCGGGAGTTAATGCACTTCTTAATATATCTATCCAGGTCATGCTAAGCCGTGGGACGGCAGAGTATTATCTAGTCCTTTACTGGGATTATGCTGTGAAAAAGACAACTATAATCATATATTCAGCGGAATATACAGTACTTTGTGGTTAGATTACTTCATACAAAAAGGAATTCAAATTGATGAACTTTTGATTCTACCTATACAGTACAAGACGATTCATCTGGATGCAGTTTTTATTCATTTGTGTTGCTGCAATTGTGTTAGCACATATCGTAATTATGTGATTAAGTAATAAAAAGGTCTTATTGCATCAAATTCCGCCATTGAACGTGTTTATATGTTGTATTATGGTTCGTAAGGAAATGTCACACAGATTACGATTGCTGTTGAGTGGAAATGTATTCTCTCATTGAGGGTAAGATCGCGAGATCATGAGGCGCCCGAATACTCGAATGTAGATATATAGGTTTTTGAGATGTTTAAAAGAAACCTGCCGCGGGACATCTATCCGATTTATGTTGGTATAATCTGAGCGTTGGTTATTATTGGGGTTAAATATTTTTTTGTGTAATTCTTTAATTTTGCTATGTTTTCAGTGTATGGGTTTTCGTTTATTACAGAGTTTGTTTTGTCGAGTCTCCTTACTAGTTGTCTAGCGCGAGTAGCTGGTATGAGAATGGCGTTCTCTTTCCATTGCTGTTAACAATTGATTATACACGAGGTCATTATTGTGTTCCGGTCATCTTGTTGTCGATGATGCAAATGAGTAAAATAAAAAAGTTACTGTAACCAGATTGGTGTATTACCCCTTTCAGACAATACACAGTGGAAATCATATATATACAAGTACTCCTGTGTGACTTAAATTTCAACTAGTTAAGAATTAAAATATCATTACACACAAATCTTGGAAGTAAATTCCTTATACTATCTTTCTTAGTCTTTCCAACCCTCCTCAAATTCCATATTTCATTAATATTATTTATTTATTTGGTGGGTCATTCACTAATTTCTCTTTCCATCATTCCACAACCGACTTTCATTTTGATCATGGAGTGTACTATTTAGTTCTATTCATGTATTGTCGAAGAGTGCTAATTGTATACAAGAACCACACTCACTCACTATCTTTGTTCTCTAATCTACGTACTTATTACTATGTGAGAGTATCGAATCGCAATTATTTTACATATTATACTGATATAATGCTATTTACAGCACTATCATATTATGTAGCATAATTATATAATGCACGCCTATAGAGATAACATGGCTTAAATCATTCGGGAAACTATTGTGTCGAGATATCTGCACACTTTAGATACGCGTAATTAGATGAGTTTGCAGATTTATCAATGAATTGCATCGATATAGATATCGTAATTGGAATAATGGATCTCATAATGAGGGAACTCTGGCACTATATAAGAAGTGCGCCTCTTTACAAACAAAGAGACTCTATCTACATTGAGTGACATGGAGAATATGCTCACCATTCCGTATGTGAGATGTAGTAATTTGCTATAAATTTTGAATTGCACTAATTTTTATATTTTTTGGGCCTTTGATCTAACTCTTATCTTCTTCTTGATTATCGATTTTGTACTACGTACTTACTTTACTGGGCTTTCCAAATGGAATTATTTCAACGCTTTGAATGCTGTAAGGCATTGCTTTAATTTGTAAGTTTTTTTTTTATCTGAGATTTTATTGTTGAATTTGGAGTCAATATTTTTAAGTGAAATTCACTCTCTGTCATCTGGAAGATTATTAAACAACAGTTTCCACATACTAATCTACTGAGATCATCAAAATCATAGACAGAGTGACTGATGAAATGATAATAACGGTTCTATGATAGACAAAAGATGTTCTCCAAGCTACCGAGAGGGAAATATATATCTCAAGATTAAATATACTTTGATTAGCTCGCTAGACTTCGATTACGCTATAAATTACTGATTATAAGTGGTCGTCGTCTATGTACGTATCACGGTAATCTATAAAGTATTATTATAAATATTTTCTTAAAAGATTTATTTTTCATATCATAAACATCTAAAAAAACCATTCTCTCAGTCTTCGTTGCAGCTCACCGTCTGATTATTAATGGAAGCTCATTTCCATATCGTAGTTTAAATTCCTCACTCGTGGTAGTAACTGTCTGATAATTAATTATTAGATATTATAATTAATTATTTATAATAAGTACTGACTTTTATTTATATATATAGATAATGTTCAACTATACTAATATATATTATTAATCAATTTATCATATCATATATAAATTATATCAAGTAAAAGGAAATATAACTTCATGCATCTGTTACTATATGCATTGTCACACATTTCCACCTTGTTATTAGAATTATTATATGTCTTTGGTATATATATATATATATATATATAATATATATATAATATATATTATATATATATATATATAATATATATCTTAATATATTTTACTGTTTTGTATTTAATCACTACTATATATTATATATCATATTATATTGGGTGAGTCTAGAATAGCGTCGATGTTCTGTATCTAATTAATAATCACAAAACTTTATTTATATTGTGAGATAGTAATCGAATAATCTGAAACATGTATGGCAGTTGTTTTTCTTATCATCCTACACTGAACGAGTAATGAAATCAAATTGTTATGATTTTTGCTAGTTGTTTTTTTTATATTATTTATTGAAATATGTTAAAACTTAAAAATTAAATTGTTTTGATACTATTTGTGTAATTTAAATGTTCATTAGTATTTAATCGACATAGCCTTGATATAATTTCACAATTTTTTATCTCTCAGTTTGAACTCTACAATTATCTAAATGAATTTTGTAACAAATGTGGTTCAAAATATAGCTAACTCCTCAAAAAAATTTCAAATATTTGTACAAATTTTGGTAAATCTGATCCTTAGAACTTAAATTGTCTTCTTTGAAAGCAATGAAACTGATAACTTTGTTATAAAAAAGTTTTATAACAAAGTTTATAAACTCTTTAGATTTGCAGAGAAACATTCTTTCTCTCACTGCTTAAAAAATAAATTATGGGTCTGCATACTCTCTGATTCAGAATCTTACAATAAGTGTTGATAATTACAATAAGGTTCTGAACTTCTCGATAAAGATATTTTAGATGAAAAATATATTCAGGAATAAATTCTTAAAAAATAATTTCTTTAAAGCCTTTTTTTTACCCAATTTATAATGTAACCAGGGTTTACTTCAATGAAGTTTGAACATTAATATATGAACTTGAAAATGATAATAGTAATGTTATTGGTAATGATGGTAATATAGAAAATAGTGATATTAATGTTAATGATATTAGTGATGTCGATAATAATAATAATAATAATAGTGGCTATATTAACTATTAATTTTATCATCATGATTATTATTAGTATTATCAATATTACCTTCATCAACATTAAAATCACTATCATCTATATCTTGAAGAGCCCGTAGGGCTTGTGGTTCTTGATCACATAATTTGGTCAAAATTTCCCAATGTGTTAAAGGAGATTCTCGCAGGCTGCCATTGGTGAAAGAACCTGATTGAATCTAAAAGAATCTTCATAATATAAATTGAAATAAATATTGGGTCTAAAATCTTGAAATCTATTGATTGAAACATTGAATCACAAATCGAGTATATTAAATCATTTAAAAATTTCCAAACAAAAAATATACGAAAGATACATATTCATATTTCAAAAAAAAATTCATCCTTCAGATATGCCTAATTATTATTTATTAAAATAATGAAATACTAAGGACTAATGATATCTTTAAAAAGCTTATAGGCACTGTTCTTATTACTCTTTATAACACAACATTTCAACTTATCACAAATCAAGTTAAAGCAATGAATCTTCCTCATAGTATCTGATTCCTCTACTTCTAATTTAAAAATTTATTTTTCAACATTCAAGTTTTGTTCATCCCAAGGACAAGTGATGACAAATTAATATAATCAATCAAATATATTAACACTACCAATTTCTAGAAGTAATCATATTATAATGAAATTAAGTTTATGCAGTAAATGTTACCAGCTTTAAGCAGAGGTGCAGCAACATAGATTATGGACTTGATGATCATATATTTTCTGCTGCAAGATTGCAATATAAAGGTTACTATTACTGATTCTTTCAGTAAGCAAAGAAAAAGACCTGACACTTTACGAAAGGTCTGTAAATGTTAAATAAATAAGTTTTAATTAAGCTACCATATATTTTTATAATCACTTGTTAACTTTATACACTCTAATAAATCTGTAATAAATTGATTGGTAATGATTTTAAAAATTCAATATCTTATTTCAATGCTTTAATAGATTAGTCCTATAAGTGTAGTTAATGTGATTTTCAAAGTGTATATATATATATACTATAATATATTATATATATATATATACTATATGATAGTATATATATATGTCAGTATATTTACATCCATAATAATAGTGATAATATATATATATATATAGGTATACATGATATATATTATTATATATAATATATATACTATATATATATTATATATATATTATATATACTATAATATAGGTGA
>JABUQX010022883.1:0-2500 GCA_015478945.1 Trachelipus rathkii
TCATCGCACTCAATATGTTCTTAAGCATCGACGTTTGGAACAGAACTTCCGAGAACGAGAAAAGACTCCGTAAAGATGCAATAAATCACATTGTGAAGAACCCAGAAAACAAAGAGAAAAAAAAAATACGCAAAGAATACGATTCCATCTAGTCGTGAGTATAAATTTACTACATCGCCGAGCCGTATAGTTTATGTTAATAAGGTTTTACTTGGCATACGTCGGATTCCATATAGGTTAGGTTATAGGTTTACTGGATTGTCGGCTCTATTTGTGACGGTTTTTTTTTTTTTTTTAGCGGCCTTTACAAAACCGTTTATAGGTTCTTAATTCGACAGGAATAATCAATTATATGAAAAAAAAAAAAATCACATAAGGAACAATTCCTTCCGAAGAAAACATTATTTTTTTTTTACCCTACCTTTTAAATTCTTCATGATATGGCACTAAAATGCGATTTCTTTCTCATTCATTTATTTGCTTACTTTAGTATAATTAATATTTAATATATTTCATATTTCGTATCTTCTCGTTCTCATCTTAATTATTGCTAGTATCACTACATAATATATGAATGAAATGGAAACGTTAAACAAAAAAAATCACATTTTTGTTATAGCACCCATGAAACTCATAAGGTCCTATTATATATATTATATATATATATTATTAAATAATTTACCTATATAATATATATATATATATATATATATATAATATATTATATATATATAATTATTATATATATATATATGGCATTTTATTAAAATGTTTTTTGACGTCCAAGGAACGACAAATCAATTAAAAAAATGTACCCGTATTTCAATAATATTAGGGTTAATAATTTTGTACATTTAGGGTAACCTAACCTTATCTAAACCTAACCCAACCGAACATAACCTAACCTGAACCTAACCTAACCTTAACCTAACCAAACCAACTTAAAATTAACCACCCCTATATTAACGGATGAGTCAACATCTGTATATGTCCATATATATATATTATATAATATATATATATATATATATATATAATCTATTATATATAATATATATATATATATATATATATATATTATATATATATATAGATTTATATTTCGTAGAATATTAATGGTGTAACATCTTAATTATGAAATTCATACTTTCTTCGCTTACGCTTGAAAAGCAACCTTTTTCAATCTGTTAAGAAAATGATATACACTTTTTGTTATAATATTATATATATTATTTATAATTATATATATATATATATATAATATATATTATATTATATATATATATATATATATACTATATATATATATATTTTTTCTTTGTACAAGTTTCTAATTCAATAGACTTCAATGATTACAGTATATATCAATTTAGTTAATCTTTCTACTAACAAAACATCTTTTAATATCCATGATGCTGAAAGTTTCACAATAAAAGGTGTTTCAGCTTTACAGTATCAACCCAATTCAATTCCCTTTAATAAAAGGTATTTGAGATCTACACTATCAACCCTATTCAGTTCCCTTTAATACTTTAATAAAAAGAGTATTTGAGCTTATTATTAATAACTTTATATTTCAATTCATCATCCCTTCCCAATCTCCCAATCCTATGCTTATAACTGAGTGTCCTTTGTTAATAAAGGTATTTGTATAAAATTTCTAATCTATATTTGTTCTCTTAAATCAAGGTATTTGAGCTTTACATTATCAACCCTATTCAATTCCCTTTAATAAAAGGTATTTGAGCTTTACTCTATCAACCTTATTCAATTCCCTTTAATAAAAGGTATTTGAGCTTTACACTATCAGCACTATTCAATTCCTTTTAATGAAACGTAATTGAGCTTTACACTATCAACCCTATTCAATTCCCTTTAATGAAAGGCAATTGAGCTTGTACACCTATCAACCCTATTTACTTCCCTTTAAATGAAAGGGTATTGAGCTTTAACCACATAATCAACCTCATATATTCATTTCCCTTTAATGAAAGATAATTGAGCTTTACACTATCAACCCTATTCAATTCCCTTTAATGAAAGATAATTGAGCTTTCCACTATCAACTGTATTCAATTCCCTTTAATGAAAGGTAATTGAGCTTTACACTATCAACCCTATTCAATTCCCTTTAATGAAAGGTAATTGAGCTTTACACTATCAACCCTATTCAATTCCCTTTAATGAAAGATAATTGAGCTTTACACTATCACCCTATGTCAATTACCTCTTAATGAAAGGTAATGAGCTTTTACACTAATCAACCCTATTCAATTTCCTTTAATGAAAGGATTATTTGTACCTATCAACCCTATTCAATTACCTTTAATGAAAGGTAATTGAGCTTTACACTATCAACCCTATTCAATTCCCTTTAATGAAAGATAATTGAGCTTTACACTATCAACTATTCAATTCCCTTTAATGAAAGGTAATTGAGCTTTACACTATCAACCCTATTCAATTCCCTTTAATGAAAGGTAATTGAGCTTTACACTAT
>JABUQX010022883.1:5000-40000 GCA_015478945.1 Trachelipus rathkii
TAATGTAAAAGGAAAAAAGTAATAAATTAAATTATAATTTTTAAAATTTTTTTTTCTAAATTTTCAGAAAATTTTAATTTTTTTTTCTTCTTTAATATTTAACATTTTTTCTAAAAGAAGAAGAAAAAACGACATTAATAACTTGTAAGAGAAAGTTTATCTTCTTCATCTTTGCATAACTTATTTAAACTTTTTTTTTGAGAGGAGTGAAAGTAAAAGTATTATAAAATAAAACTCCCTTTATTAGAATGATTATAATTCACGATAAAAAAAGGGAATAACAAAAAAAGATGATTAGTCGGCAAAATGATCACTCATAATGACTAATTGAAAAATGCTTCTGTAAGAAACTAAGTAAAATTTATTTATCATCATTAATTATCTTTTATTCTATTTTTTTTTTACATTTTTATCAAATCAGGTCTTATATGAGAGAGAGAGAGAGAGAGAGAGAGAGAGAGGAGAGAGAGAGAGAGAGAGAGAGAGAGAGGAGAGAGAGAGAAGAGAGAGAGAGAGAGAGAGACGAGAGAAGAGAGAGAGAGATGAGGAGAGGAGAGAGAGGAGAGAGAGAGAGAGCAGAAGGAGAGAGAGAGAGATGAGAGAAGAGAGAGAGAGGAGAGAGGAGAAGTATCACCTTCGAATACAATGAGGTTACCTCCCCATTGGGCATTGGAGTGTTTTGGATGTATCCTCAATGACACTCGCAGTGCCCAATGGTGCGCCCCTTTTGCTATCATTATTCCACACTCTTCTTACCACAGAGTAGACTCTCTAGACCCATACACATACCATTGGAAAACACTACATACTACTATTGGAGATTAACGCCATAGTATATATATATTTATATATTATATCTAATATATTATATATATTATATATAATCTATATATATTATTATATATTTATATATATATATTTTTATATTATATATAATATATATATATATACTATTAATGATATATAATAATACCTTCTATATCCCCATTGTGGGGAAAAAAGTTCCTTCATTCGTATGTTCTACATGTCCGTTAGGAGCGATTTAAAGGAGGGACAGTGGTAGTTAGGCTGCGGGACTCGCCACCATTGATTATATACCATTTATTGCTTAATGCATACCTCGGATCCTGGTTTCTATCACCGTAAGCGACCTGTATCTTTAGGCGAAAATTGTAGTGAATCGTCTGGGTTACAGTGGAATGTCAAGTAATAACGAATGAGGGGAAGGGAGAGGTGATGGATGCTATTTAGAAAGGGTAACTTTATTTGCTTGCTATGCGAAACTATAGACTGAAAGAAAGTGCTGAAGACGAGTGGTGTGGGGTGAAATGTGTGTGTGTGAAGTGGAAAGTAATGAATGTGGGAGAGAAGGAATGCGATTCTGATGTGACATGTGGCCACAGAGCTATGTTGGATTTTCTTTGAGTGAATATTAGAATTCTAATGGTTAAATTTGATTGAAAAAGCCCTAGGTATGTTCGTGGTCTGGAACATTATGGTCATCTTAAGCATGATATTGAACGATAGTGTGAATTTCCTGGAAATAATCTAATGATGTTTGGATAGGAGTATAGGGCTTCAGATTAATTGGATTGGGCACTTATGGTTTGATATGTGATGAAAAAGATAGTTAGCTGTGCCTTTGAGATTGTGGGAGAAGGATGGGTAATGGTAAAAGGTGATTGATTTCTGTGAGGAAAATATGTTTGTGTGTAAGCAATACATTCTTCGGACACAAGAGTATTCATAAGTATACGAGAGTTGGGATAGGTAGAGATGGTATCGAAGTGAAAGCATGATTGATTTTTGTTGGGTGAAATGAAATTTTGAAGCAGTGATGGAGTGTTAAGGGTCGAGTGGGGGTTGGATGGATTATCAGATCATTGATGTTTTATGATAAGATTGAAGTAGGGAGCATGGATGCGAAGAAAGAGATAAGGAAGGAAGTAGGAGGAATTAAGAGTGAGAAGATAGTGAACAAGGGTTATAAGGAAAAGCATATGTGAAAGCATTTGCAAATTAAAGCAGTTGAATGTGAACATAATGAAACTGAACAAATCTGGACGCAAAAGAAGGACATCTTTCATAATAGTGCAACAAAAGTATGGTTATGCTAAAGAGGGAAGGTAAGAATGCCAATAGTGAGTGTTGGAATGAATAGGTGATGAAAGCGGTTAAAGTAAAAAGAAGGCGTAGTTGAATGTGCTAAAAGCCAATGATGAGGTCTCAAAAGAGAAGCTCAGAGAAATATATAAGGAGGATAAAAGGAGACTAAAAATTGCATACGTAGAATTAAAAAAAGAAGGTAAATGAACAATTTGGAAGAAAGATGAATGGGGACTTACAGGGAAATAGCAAACTTCTCATGGGAAGTGCGAAATGTTAAGGAGAGGAGAGAGAGAGAGGAGAGAAGAGAGAGAGTCGAGGAGAGAACGCGATGCCGAAAGAGAGAGATTGAGATCAAGAGATAGAGCAAGAGTGAGAGATGTCTCTTCAGTTGGAAGAGGGAATTCTTCATAAAATAATGAATAGGGTGTTACTTTCAGTGATTGATGAATGTATGTGAGTTAGTATTGAGGATCACTTTCGAAAAATCTGCATAGCATTGGCAAGTAATGAAGAGGTGAGGTGAAGCTTGTGGATTTGATATTGTGAGATGAAATAGGTATTTTGAGATGAGCTAATTAGTGGTAGGAGGCAGTGGCCGCTCGTCTTTATGGGTCTTCCGGGGCTGGAGCCCCTCCCAAATTAAAAATGCCAGGAATAGGCCCGGATTGTTGATGAAATATAAAATTTGTCAACATAAAAGGGAAAATAAATTTTATTTTAAACAATTTAATAGCTTAAAAAAATAGTAATTAAAAAAGAAAATAAAAAAAAGAATGCTGTTTGCAACAGGAAATTTTTCATGTACAGATGATTCTTTATTTTCCTATATCAATACGTATAAAATTGGGCTCCATATATTGCCGCGCTGAAAAAAGACCAATATTTTATTAGTTTTTAAAATTAAGACAATATTGCCATCATAACAAGAAAAAAGAATACCAAATTCTTATAGTAGTTTTAGCAAGTTGCCAGTTTGGCTTTTTGAATTTATAGTAGCAACTTACCGAGATTGTGTGCTCATATAAAAATAAGTAATTAATTATTCCATTTTGTTCTTTAAATGTCCCTTCTGTGTAGCATTAAAAGACCATTATACTTAAAGACAAATATAAATCGATTTATATATTCAGGCTACAGAGGGGGTGATATGTGTGTTTTTTTTTTTTTGGTGTTGAAAATTCAATTAGTGGCTACTTTATAAATTTTTATTTACAGGAAAAAAATAATACATTTATAGATCTGATGATGTGTGCTTGTGCATTGGATGTGATGTTATTTTTGAAATGTGAGCCCCAATATTTGTTAAAAATGCGTGTGATTTTTTTAAAATTTGCTATGTTAAACATTGAACATTTAAAGTTTTTATTTCTACTTTGCAACATTATAAAGGTGTCTCCCTTCCCTATTGGCGATTCGTACCAACAAAAATCTGAATGACAAAATTCTTCCAGGTTTCAAACAGCTCTCTGTTTCGATAGGCCAGGAGTAAGATAGATATATATATATATATTATATACTATATATAATATAACTATTATATATTATATATTAATATATATATTATTATTAATATATATTATTTAGAGTTATGTGTAATTATAGTTATATATAATTATATATATATATATATAGAGTTGATGGTCAATATATATATTCTAGAATACTACATTGTAGAAGAATTACTTGAAGTAAACATACGTAAATATGAAATTGATATATAAAAAACTATTAATATTGATTAATATATAATTTAAATTTTAAGTTTGAATAAATTAGATTAACTTGAATCCAGATTTTTTTTGTGTGTTCTCGCTGAAATTCAAACACCACCTCCTTTTCAGTTTTTATGCATGCAATTGATAATCCTTCTATGTTTTTGCTTTTATGACAAAGGATTTGTGAGCCTATTCGAACCTGGTTTACATGAAAAATACTATTTTTATTTATTTTTGCAATGTCTTCTTAGAAAATTCCATTAAAAACTCAATTTTATTAAGTATTTTTACCTATTAAATAATTTCACTAATATTGTGATAATTTAGTAAATAATAATTACTCAGTTATAAGGAAACAATTTCTAAATTTAAATATATTATATTGAAAATTTTAGTAAAAATTGTCTTAATAAATAGGAATTAACTATACAATGATTTATATAGAATGTAAAATTATTATTATTTAATTTTAAAACAAATATAAAATATATTATTAAAGTATTATATAATATTATGGTATATATATTTAAATTATAAAACAATATTGAATAAATTTCAATTAAATAAATATATAAAACGTTCAAGTTGAAAGACATACCCTTAAATAAATGATAATTAAATATTTATTATTTAGAATTTATCATTTTTAATTCTTTTTATTATTTATCATTAAATAAGAGGATATAATATTTATTTGAGAACCTATTTAAATTATTTTTTCAAATTCTGATAAATACTACCTAGTTTTATATTATCTATAATTATTATAATAGAATATATTAGGTGGAAACTTGAAAATTTCAAATATGTTGAAAAATTAGGAAAAATTTACTCAGTACTTTTTTAAGTGAATTCTAAATTATTGTAGTAAATAGTGAATATATATTATAAGAAAAAAGTGACGTTAACTATTTTAGAATAAGTTAATATTTTTTTTATATTAATTAAATAACATCTTTATATATAATAAATAGTAATAAATAATTTAATTATTATAGACAAATGATAAATAACATATGCTTGGAATTTATAGTATTCATTTAAAATGTACAATTTTCAATTATTTAAGAAGCGCCTTACACGTTGGTATAAATTATAATTAAATTCTTTATACTTTTCTGCTCATATCTCTCGGCATCTGATACAATGAATACCACAGGCATCTTTATTTTTTCCACTACTCTTTGCTCCGTCTTGCTACACGTGTCAATGTGACCTTGTTCATGAATCCACCAAGTATCAACTTCTTTCATCTCTCGATCTCTTTACCAAATAATTCTTCAGTAAATGTTTTATGAAATTATTAAAGGAAAATATTCGTAATTTTTAAGAGTTCATTAATTTTATATTTATGGTAATTATTAGAACAGGAAAAATTTATTTAAGAAATAATAATAAATATTTTTATAATATTTTATAAAGTTAAAATTTTTATTAATAAATACAGTGGTATTACTGTAACTAAATAATTTATATAGGTATATTTATTAATAAAAACATAATATATTATTTTTTAAGTTTACTATATTTTAAATAAAATACGTATACAAATTATTATTAATAGGATATCACATTAATAAAATAACTTATTAATATAAATTCGACCTTTTTCTGCTTTTTGAATTTGCATGTCAATGAAACAATTATCTTATATTACTAAATAATGCTGAAAATACTCTATTATAGTTAAAATAAACTCTATTATATATTTTTATAAGATTTGTTCTCTCAATACATAATATATATATATTTTCAAATTTGTGAAGATTTTATAGGTAATAAATATTATCGTACTTTATTATTCTTTTAAATTATATACTGTAGAAGTGACTAGTTTAAAAAAATAGCGTAATTTTAGAAGTTTAAATAATATGTTATATAAAACATAGTTTTCAAAAACTTATGAAATAATTTTTATTGTTGATATTATAAAAACAAATATTGAACCTATTTCATTTAATAAATATAAAACGTTTCATTATAAAATTTTATTATTGCATGAGCATATGATTACCTAAAAGATATATACCATATATTATATATATAACAGTCTCGTTTTTTTTGGGCGCTTTTTAATAAAATGATTGTGCTAGATATCGTATGAAGATACACCATATATAATTTCTTTTTTTTCTATCAAATTTAGATGATAAAATAGTAACTCGTAAATATAAATTAAATATAAGTTTTTAGTTTGTAAAAGTATCGATGCAGTAATACATAATAGATATAAATTGTTTCATTTATTGTGTTTTTGACATTTTATATTTAATATTAAGAAAAACGAGTCGTGTATTTTTATTATAGATTTCCTTGAGTTCGTTAAGATATAAAATAGTTAAATGTAAGAAAAAATTTAAGATTAAAAGAATTCAACGAATCTTCTGTAATTTCAAGAAGCTTCAGTCTTTGATTATTTCCTTCATCACGAGCGATTTTTCTATATGGACATGAATGCCCAACCAGAATCTGATTATTCCTTGGTTATAATTGATATTTTAAAAATAACCATATAATTTTACGTACTTATTTATTACATGCTGCTTCATTCTCATAGTGTGTTTAAAGTTATCTCGCACACTTAATAATCATTCGTATTTAGATATAATTTATTCTACTTTTCTTGCTTTTTTGAAATTGCATCTTTTTATGAATGAAAACATTATTTTTTCTAAGATGTGCTAGTTTCTTAATCGCGTTAAAATTGAAACTCAAATCTTTCCTATATTATCACTATATACAAAATAAATTTCAAATGGTCCAAAATATTATTTAGTTCAGATAAAACTACCGGTAACTCTTAAAGAGATATTGCATTAAAAAGAAATTCGTTTCGTTTCTTAAGTATAATATAACGTCAAGTGCAATATGTCATACAGAAAATTGAATAGACGGGAGTCCGCCTTTGAAATTTATAAAGTTAATAATAATTTTTTATATAAAAAATCAGGTGTATTTTCCATATCTAATTTTCTACTTATGGTATTATATTAAAATATATAATATCATAAATTATTGATAAATTATTTCTATTACAAAACTGTAGTACATATAATTAAGTAACACCTAATATCATTATTAATAAATTATCTAACTATTTCCATCTTTCTTTCATTTATCTATTTCATATGAATCAACATATTTATATTTTTATTTCAATATGAATTTTTTAGAATTACCCGGTAAAATATTTCAATTATTTAAGATTAGCCAAAGAAATTAAAAGTTTCTAGATATTTTAAAAGATAAAAAAGATTCTATAAAAATTGAATTGAAAATCAAAACACTTTGGTAATTATAAAGTTAAAATTAAAGAAAAAGTAGCAATATCAAATATTTAACGAACTCTCAATCACATAACTACCATTATATTTTAAAACATTAATGACAGGAGCTATAACTAATGATAAATATAATTTTGCTTAATATAGAAATAATCATAATTATTCGAAATTGTCATTAATATAAAAAGGTCAATTATAAGACATACCTATAAAATAACTTATTATAATGAAAAAAATATACTTTTCTGCGTTTTTTGAAATTGCATTTTTCAATTGTAACACATTAATTTTTTCAAATGCTGAAATCAAGTTAGAAAATAAAAAATTTGAACTATGGAAATTTAGTACTACATAATAAATTTCAAATGTTGAATAGTTTAGATTAAATAAATATCGTACTTTTAAAGTCTAATGTAATGTGAAAAATTTTTTAAGAATAAATCTACTCGATCATAATTTTAGAAGTTAAAGTTTTTTTATTAAAATCAGGATTTTCAAATATAAGACTATATTGATAAATTATATTAGTATATGATTATAACCCAAATATTTGATAAATTTCATTTAAAAAAAATATCATTGATCAAATTTATAAAACATCCAGAAATATAACTTATATTAATCAAATTCACTTATTTTTACTGCTTTTTAGACATTTGCATTTTTTAAAGGAAATATAACACATTATTTTTTCTAAATTGCTTAATAAATACGTTTAAAGATACTGAAATATTGTACGATTGAACAAAAAATTTCGTAGTTTTAACTTAATTCATAGGAAGAAAAGAAAGTTGGGAGAACTTAAAAGTGAACTTAATAATTTAAATTGTTATAATGAGTATTAAATTTAACAAATAATCCGATATAATATTTTATGTAAGTTTAAAATATATTTATATTTATATTCTAAAATCATATATTCTAATTAATCATTAAATGTAAAATATTCATGTCCGATAAAATATCAAAAATTATATAGATATCAGTTATAAATATTTCTAATCTTATTTAGGATCTACAACTTAAGACACCTAGATACAACTTAATTAATATTAAAATTCACATTTTCTTACGTACTTTTTTTGAAAAATTGCGTTTTCAAATTTTGTTTTATATTAATTTTTTCAATGCTGGTAGAATTAATTCCTAATGGGACACTCTTGTTGAATCACAGTCTACAACAGAAAGTGCTTTTTAAAATTTAAAAAATTTTGAAGTTCCAACAAAACTTTTGCTTGAGCCATACTTTCCTAGGCAAAAGTTATATAACTACGCAGCTACCGTTTACAGAGTTTCGTTAAATATAGCGCTACACGTAATTCCGCTAGACACTATGACAATAAAGCTCCCAAAAGGCGAATTTAATTTTGGCTAAGTCAACTACTGTTACATAGCTCTTAATCCAGAGTTTATTATACATGGATGAAACAAGATGTTATTCTCAGAATCCGAGCGAGAAGCTCGAATATTTCATATCATATTTCATAAATGACGTCATTGAGAAAACAATATGTAAATATAATCTTTTATATATGATGTATTGAGCAGGTCATAAAATTGCATGATACCTATGTTACCGACGGAACTTATTGATTTATATGTAGCGTCATTATCTCTGGCTTTTTGAAATTGCATTTCCAATGAAAAACATCAATTATTATCCTTATATTATAGGGTACAATAGAATGCTGAAATAATTAAGCGCGAGGTATAAACAATATAGAGGCGATACAGACTTTTATTTAGTTGTGCATGTAGCGCCAATAGAATCAATGTATGTAATAGCATCGGTTATTGTATTTTGACATGTGAAATAGGGATCGTGTCTATTGTAGAAGTAGGATTACGTAACTATGTTAGTTGACGATAAGAGAATTAGAAATGCATTATATGATATATAGAGATAAAAAAAGCGTCTCGTAAAAAGATTGCTGTTTAATACAAGTCGATAATAGACATATATTGGTTTTCAAAAAATTAAAAGGAGGGCCGGCACAGTGGGCCGGCCCCTATGGGGAGGGAGGATTAGAACCAGTACAAACTGGAAATAAATGAATAAGAGTTACAATTAGTGAAGCACTTGAGTTGCAGAGTAGTATAGTTTTCATTTACAATAAAATACGATGTTCTCAATTTTAAGACGCGTGTTGAATGAAAGTCCTCAGTTTTAAAGATACTCTATTTTCATGGCTTGATTTGATTTCCGATCTTCGCGGCACTTTCCAGGAGCTCCGATCGGACTCTCGCGACTTCCCGACCCCCAATACTCTACTCTCAGTTATTCAAAATGCTACCGAAACTCCGAACATCACTACTCGACTCAAACTACCTACCTTTTAAGAATTGTTCCGACTCGAATCAATTTCTTCCGAGAACTCCACTGCTTGATATGGATATAAGATTGACACGAACTCCGTGACTCCTCGTACTCTAGACATGCAGTACCTCTCTCTTCATAATATGATACACTCGTTGGAAACTCACGTACTAAGCAGCGATCCAGACAACAAAGCGCCCTTTTAACTCTATAAGTATAGCGCTGTACAATCCTCTGTTACTCTCGACTAACCCGGAACGTTTCTCGACCTCCAACTTCAATTGACATTCAAATAATTTACTAGCCGTACTCTCACTACTACAGCAAGACTTCCACATTTCGCAGTCTCCGATTCCTAACAACCACGTCACTTAGACACTCTAAAACTATTGAAGTTGATAATGTCGTCTTTTTAATGTTTAGATTAGTACAAAAGTTTCATATCGATTTGGGCATTCTAAGGACTGTGTAAGCACATTGTATTAGTTTATTCTAATTTAAGTGCTGAAAAATATCGTGTAGAAAAACTATCGTTTAAATGTTAAATTATTTTATAAGAATTATTTATAACTGCGCATATAATTAAATTTTTATCAAAGGGTGTGTTGACAGGGAATATGTTTATCTCCAATTGGCATATTTATAAATGTCTGTATGGCGTGTGTATAAGTTCTAAAATTCGTGTATGGAGAATGAGAATTAAGAATTTTGAAATGGATTGAAGAGGGGGAAAGGTCGTATACATCATATATCTTCTGTTTTGTGAGAAAGATGTAATGCCTTTCAGTAGTATCCGCACGGTATTTTCACACCTAACTATTAATTATCGGATTAATGTAATGTATTGAGTTTTTTGTGGAATCTTAAGAAGAGTATGGTGAAGAAAGTAAGTCAAGAGAGGGTATGTTAGAATTTATGATGTGTATAATAAAGGAGGTCCGTCAAATTTAACGGCACTCTCGCAATAAAGAACATAATTAATAATCGCTTGTTCTGTGAACATTATGTGGATGGTAAGAGCCGGAATGTAGTGTGTGTGCGAGTTGAAATAATGAAATGGATCTAATCAGTTGTGAGTTTATTTGCGAAAATCGACGTGAGAGGATGAACCGTTCAGAAAACTCTGAAATTTTAAAGTGAGGTCTTACATAGATCCAATATTTGTAAGAGATAATGTTTGAATTTATAGTGAGTAAGTAAGTCGTTATACTGTAATTAAAATAAGCTGTTCAGTTTTTCCGCTTTTTTTATTATAACAATTTTTGTTAGATAACATACTACATTTAAAATTAATTACTTTAACTTTATATAATGCTAAATTCAGGTAAGGACAGTATTTTTAAACTTTATGTGGAAGTTATTCAGAGTTATTATGTGACTTTTATGTAATATTATTTTTAATAATGTCAGTAAATTTCATATATTTTAATCAAAAATTGTTTTTTAATTTATGACGAATCCGATGGAGGAGATCTTCAAATTTTATTATTATATTAATATAATATTATTTTAATATTATATTAATATTATTACTATTATAAAAATAAAACTCTAGATTTTAAGATAACAACGACAGCATGTATTACACACATTTAACATTTAGAATCGGGCATAAATAAATAGAAGAATTACTTTCAAGAATTTCTGGAAATTTGATTGAAAATTGTTAGTGCGAGAACAGGAATAATGATAATAATATAAAAGCTAGGTATCAATTTAGAAGTTAAAATTTATTTATATAAAACATGAAAATTCATTTAAGCTGTTAAGAAAACAGCAAAGTATAATAAATAAAATCAGAAATATATTGAATAATATATTTCATTAAAATAATACGATGCAATTATTAATTAGATCACTCTTAAACTATTGATATGGATCAAACAAACTTGCTCTTTTTTAGGAAATTATGCATTCTTTTTAATGAAACACATATTATTTTTCAAATGCTGATATTATAATAATCCTATGTAAGTATACATAATATTCATTAAGTTCATTGATCATCGTTTTAAATTTTATTGAAGCATTATTCAAATACAAGTTTAAAGATCATTAAAAGTCACTTGTAGTTGTATATAGAGTTCTATAATGTCCAATTTAATTTGGTGACAAAATATGAATTAGATAAATAAAGTCACGTAATTTCTTCACGTTTATAAATTTTTTATTAAATAAATACAGGTTATTCACATATAACAAATAAAGTTATTTAGTACAGCTAAAAAAAATATTGAATATATTATTTCTAATTAAAATTGATAAAAAATATTTTTACATTATTAAATTTAAATTTCTCTTTTCTGTCACTTTTTTGAAATTTGCATTTCAGTTGTAATAACCACATTATTTTTCAATATATAAGACTGAAAAATACTCCTCGTTAAAAACTCAGCATTTAAAATGAATAATTGACCAAATAATTTTCAAATGTTGGAAAATATTATGAAAAATCGTACTTTTTAATGACACAAAAAATACAGTTTCTTCATCAAAACTTTAAGCTTAACATTAAAATATAAGCAGTTCAAAATTTTTTATAATAATAATAAGAAGCACAACTATATGAAAATTATTTTGTAATACTAAAAAATCAAATATTGAAATAAATTATTTCATTATAATAAAAATAAGTTCATATATATATATATACCAATAAATCTATTAATAAATTTCTCGTTTCTGCTTTTTTGAAATTTAGTATTTCAATTAGTGTTTATTCTTCAAATATTAATTATTTATTTCCAATGCTGAATATAATAATACCGTTTAAATAATAACTTCAATTTTATACATTGCTTCATGTTGAAAGTGAAATATTGAAATTTAATGAAAAAATTGAATACTGTATTAAAAACAGTTCATATAACTTTTAGGTAATGTGAAAATTTTATAATGGGTAAAAATAGCAGTTAATTTTAGAAAGTTTAAAAATTTTTTATATAAAAATAAGGGTTATTCTAAAACCTTAAATGAAATTAATTGAGGTATAATAGCCTGTGGTTGAATCATTGTAAAATTTTATTTATTAACTACTTAAACTTTATGAAATCAAAAAACTTTTTAAAATAAATTCGCTTTTCTGCTTTTGAAAATGCATTTCAAATAATATGAAACACAGTATGTTTTCAAATGCTGAAAATACCGTTAAAAAAACTCAATTTTAAAGCATTTGAGGAATAACTATATAATTTCAAATTAATTGAAATAATTAAGAAATAAATACGTACTTTTATAGAAGTTACTATTAAAATTTTAGTGAATGTGAATTAATTTAAGCAATAATAGTTTAAATCTGATAGTTGAAATAATTTTTTATCGATCATTTATTGACAGACATGAGAAATGAATTGCCTGTTAATTATAAACGAACAAAGATTCTGTCATGTAGTTTATCTTTTGTGGAATAATGTACAGAAGTTTAAAGTGACTACACACTATTAAAATAACCATTCACTCTCTAAATAGCTTTTGAAAAATTTGATTATAATCGATAAGCAAAACCTTATATATTTTGTATCAAATAGACTTCAAATACCGTTAAAAACTTCAATTTTAAAGATTTACCAAAGTATTTCTAATGCGTAGTATGATCGCGTAATTTAGAATACTATTTTCTTATGATGTAGCTATTAGAAGTTTGTTATCGAAATATTTGATAATGTGTGATAAATTTGAAGAAATCAAGCGTTCCCACGATAATTTATCAGAAAGCTATAATTCAGTTTCTAATAAGAAATGAATAAATCGGTGTTTGCAGCAGCAGAATTACATATGTGGAACTAAAGAGATAAAAGCAACAAGTGATTTCAAAAGATATACTCTTCAGCTTTGAAAAATCAAAAACGATCAATTATCTATAAGAGTCTACGTAAAGATTCTATATCATATAAAATTTCTACATTTTCTGCTATCTCTTGAAATTGCAGCATCTCTGTCGAATGTAAGAATCCACTCATTTATATTGTGCAAAATAGCTGTGAAAAAATTTAATTGAACTGTGATTTGTTTTAATCCTGCATATGATTTTATGAAATTATCTATAAATAGTTCTCAATAAATGTTGATGAATCTTAGTAAGATAAAGGTTTTTGTAAGATAATATCAAATAAATGCGCTAACGAGTTAGAATAGTACAAAGATTATAAAAATGAGATTGAACACTGAGATGAAATTCTTAGAAAACCTGCTAAAAATTATTTATGACTTAGAAAAACGGGTATAAATTTCAGTGTACAATAATAAGTAGTAATGGCAGAAAGTGTGAGTAATTAGAAAATTAATTAATCACTCAGAGTATGACGAATGAATAGATTACAAACTCGATATTCGAGTGGTTTTCCAAAAGTAGAAACTAATAAAAGTTTCAAATGTATCGGTAGTTCGGTGATGCTAAGCCTCTTTGATAATGAGTGATACAGCCTCGTGCATCGTAATGAGCAGTACCACCTTATTCAACTTTTCAATGTTTAAAAATAAAGCAGTCTCTGAAAGAATACCAGATATATAAAGAACTCATAATAGTTAAGATTTACCACATTAGTTTTGTTTAAAATGAGTTGGAATTTAGAAGGAAAAAAATCGTAGCCTTAAAGATAAAGTATACCATAAATGATTTAAAATCAGTGAGATGTGAAAACTTTGAAGTACAACAAAGAGCGTTAAATTATTAGTATTTAATTATATATTTCGAATGTACTAGAAAAACAAGTATTTGATGTTCAAGCTTTATATGAAAATAATTTAGAATGTCTTAAGATTATATTTAGAAGAACAGAATATTAGAAATTTTAACATTAAAAAACAGTTCAAATCTTTTTAGATTACATAGCGGCTCAGAAGAAAACTAACTTAAGTTTTAATTAAATTCTCTATTTCTGCTTTGGAATTGGGCATTATTCAATGTTAAAACACATTATTTTGTCAAATGAGCTGAAAATTTCCGGCTCTCAAAGAACGACATTTTATAAGAAAGGTTACCATAAATTTACAAAAAAATGGTGTGCATGGAAATTTAATGGTAATAATCGTTACTTTAAGAGTCTAAATTTTCTGGCTCGACGTTTTGAGCACGAAAGAATGTTACAGGTAAAAATTTATTTAGTAGTTGTGAAGATCTTTTTTGTGACAATTAAAAAGGTTTATTCACACACTGATGAATATGATTTGGTTAGCTAATAAAAAGATTGACATAACTTGAGACTTCAGTATTAAAAACACGTCACAAATTGAGATGGACATTCCGTGTAATGCCAAATTCTCTTAATAACTTTCAGCTTTTGTTTCTTGCATTTGTTTGTAATTGCATCAAAGGCAAACACATTATTTTTCTAGACACTGCAGCTGATATGTTGGTGGTTGCCGGATTACCGTTAAGACATGAACTCAAATCTTTTTTGAGAGAATTACCAAATAATTTTCATGTTGAAATTTGCTCGGATTAGAATTTGTGAGCTTTTTAAGAGTTTCTCACAATTTTATCTTATTGATGTGAAAATTAAGAAAAGGCGTAATTTTATAAGATGATAAACAGATTTTTTATCATATAAAACAACGCAATAGTTTATTTATTCAATGAAAATATTTATATTTGGAAACAAGCAATTAGTATTTGAAATATTTTACATTTTAAAAAATGTATACTTCATATTAATACACCTAAAACTATAAATAAATTCTTCTTTTCTGCTATTTTTTAATTAGCAAAATATTCAAGGCAAATAATTCTACATTATAATTATTATTTTTTCAATAATGGACAATTTATAAAACACTATTAAAGTAATCTCAATTTATTTATAGATTTTACCAAAATTTATTTACAATTTGTGTTGATAATATTTTTAAGATTAAATTATTAATACGTTACCTTTAAGAGTTCTAAATTGTAATGTGAAAAATTTAAGAAAAAGTCGTAATTTTAGAAGTTTTAATAATCGTTTTATTTATTGCAACTAGGTGTTTATCACATCATAATGCTTTTTATGTTATTTTGGGTTAATTAGAACATTATAACAAATATTTTTTAAATTTCATTTAGATAAAATACGTTCTTTAATTTAAGACACCTAAAAAGGCTATATAAAATCACTTTCTCTGCTTTTTGAAATTGCATTTCATGAATGACACATTATTTTTTCAAATGCTGGAAAATAGTGTTAAAAAAGGTCAATTTTAAGATTTGACCCATACATATTTTCACATGTTGAAATTTAGGAAAAATCCGTACTTTTAAGGTTCTAAATTTGTAATGTGAAAATTTAAGAAGAAAGAGTATAGCGTGTTTGTAATTTTATTATATGTCTATTTATTTTCTTTTAATTAAAAATACTAAACCTTTCCGTCAATATCTCATTGAAAATTTATATATATTATAAAAACACATATTATTGACCATTTGAAAGATCCAATTAGTGACTTGGTACGAATATTGAAATTTCAGATGGATTAGAAATACAAGTCAGTCTAAGACATCTCAAACTATATTTATAATTATATATATTCTTACTTTTTTACTTTTTCAAATAGACTAGATTCGATATTTTTAAAAATGGCTCAAAAATTTTGTTTTTCTATATAATTGTGTCTAATTTTTGGGTCATTTTAAAATAAATAATTTAAATTTATACCCAAATAAGAATTCTTGGAATGATAATTTAGGAAAAAATTCGTACTTTTAAGAGTTTCTAAATTTGTAGTTTAATAGTTGAAATTAATATTTTATTTGAATAAAATGCAGCAATTCATATCAAGTTTACCGTTAAATTTGTTATTTGAACATTGTTTTCACAACTAATGATTAATATTTTATGGTTTATATATAAATAATCAAATATTGAAATTTTCTTACAAAACGTAATTTTAAACACCTAAACTCTTAATAAATTCGCTTTTTCAGTGCCTTTTTGAAAAGTGAAAGTTTAAATGAACTCATTCATATTTTATTTTTAAATATGCTGTATTGCAATTTATATTCATTGCTTTAATAACATTTATCTCTCAATTTTATATAGATACACATTATTATATTTTCAAAATGCTATGAAAAATATATTTATTTATGGGAATTTATTTGGCTAAATCATTTTATCAAATCTTTTAATAATTTTTGTATATATATTGTTTCCAGATCATATCAAAGTGAATATAAGATTTCTTTAGTATTTTTATATTAAGGGTAAAATTGTTTATAAATTGCACGGTTTTCGACAACTAAATGATAATTTTCTGTCTCTCGTACTGAACCATATTTTTGCGAAAGTTCATAATTACGTGAACAATAAGAAGACATGTAAAAGACTATCAATAAAAGCAAAACGCAAAGCAGCGTGTTATATAACCAACCAAGGAATGCAATGAAACACTATAATTATTTAAGGTTCCAAATATTGGATATATAATCCGTTTATATAATAAAATCACTTTTTAAGATTTACCAAATAATTTCTACTGTTAAATTAGAAATTCCATATTTTTATGATAGAAATTATCTTACCTTTTAACAATCACCTGATGCTAAAAATACTATCGAAATGTTGAATATAAATTTTAATAGAATATGCTATTATTCACGTATATATTAGTAAAGCTCAATTATGTGTGTTTGACTATGACACATGGTTTTTCCTAGAGATCTAGACTGAGTTTTGTATTTTGGTGTTATATAAAAAACAAATTTATATTGTTGATTTCCAATTATATAAAAAACGTCATACTATTAATTATTTAACACACGCTAAAACTATTTATACGTATAATTTAAATTCCAACTTTCTTTTTCTATGCTTTTGTCCACTAAATTGGATTTTTTTGTTAACTCAATTTGATATTTTTCAATTGAATTAAATTATGCTGAAATTAATTATCCTCGATTATAAAAGTACTCAAATTTTTATATCTTAAATGATTTGCTTAATTAATTTTCAATATGTTTCAACTTAATTCAGGAAAAATCGTACTTTTCAAGAGTTCTAAATTAAATTGTGAAATTTTGTGAAAGATTTAAGAAAAAATTGGATCTTTTAGAAGATATAAATTTTTTATTTATATACAGGGTTTTCTAACAACTAATGAAATTTTTAATTATTTATTGTGTTATATAAATAAACTATATTTGATATTTTCGTTTACAAAACTGTCATAATTTAAGACATCTCATTAATATTAATGATCTATTATTAATAATTTCACCTTTTTTCAGCGTTCATTTTTGATAATATTTGCATTTCTCATATAGTTTATTACAAATTTATTTTTTTTATCATATATGATCGTTCGAAAATACCGATATTGAAGCCAAAATACCCAATTTTCAAGAATTTCACCATTTTAAATAACGAAAGAATTGAATAGTTATAGCGTTACTGGATATTAAGTTTAAAAATTAGTAATTGTTGACTAAATTACAAAAGTTAAGTAAAAACGTTCGTACTAATATTCTAGAACATCTTTAAATTTTTTATATAAAACCTAGGCTTAACTATTAAAGTTAGAAATTTTTTTGGTAATAAAAAATACTTAAATAGTTGAAAATTTCGATTTTATTTGGACGATAGCTAGGGTTTCCACAAAAATCTCCAAATTTGTTGATATAGTATTATCCTGGATTGTCCTTTTTGAAATTGCATGTCTTCATTGAAATAATCCTTTTGTTTTTCACACAAAATAACAATAATTGGCCTTGCAAAATCACGACTCGAATATTTAAGTAATATTTACAAAATCAACTTTAATTAATAGTGTGAAATTTATTAGGTAACTTTGCGAGTACTTCTAATTTATTAGTTAATGAGTTGAAATTTTTAAGAAAATAAAGTATCATTATAACATTACGTAAACTAATTTAATTTATATATACATCGGATGTTATCATTATACTAACGACTTCTACTACTACAACTCTAAATGCTTTACAGAAGGAAGCCCAGAATATATCAATAACAATCAAAACTGCAGGATGGCAAAAATTACCTGCATACTCGTAACCTTCAAGTCAACTTTCGCTCCAAGCTCCCTGCCGTTCTCCAACATCTTGCCGTCTTTGTTTGTCTTCAATTCAACTCGAAAAGGAGAAGAAGGAAAACAGAAAACAGAATAAACAGAATAATATGAATAAAATATATACATAATAAAATGTATACAGAAGAGGAATAATGTTCGTCTCTCCTTAACCTTGTTATATCCGTGTCCCGCTTATCTAATTACCTACCGTCATTCCTATCATTAGATTTCACATGAAAATGATAATATTATTATAATTATGGAAAATTCGAGAGACATATAGGTATATATAAACGTTATATACATTGGAATTATCGGCGAAAGAATAGTATGTCTTGGAGAGATGATCTAAATGAAGAACAAATACTTTGAGATGGAGCATATACACACACCACCGTAATATACACTTATTAGAGTGTAAGTATAGGCGAGGGCTAAACGAAGACAAACTGCACTAACAAATTACGCCTGCAGAGATATGCGCATGACACCTCATAATTCCTATAAACTAAAGCCTGGTAAAGCATCAAATGATCCAGCATTATATAGACCCTTTCACTGCTCTCCACAATATCAATAGTATTAGAAAAATCCTCAATAGATTTTCTCCCTTTGTCCCTTTATCTTGTTCAACATGGATTCAGACAAAAATACTCCACAACTACTCTCTTAACTAAATTAACACAATAACACAACATATCCTGACTGGCTTTAACCAAACTCCCCCTGTATTAAAGACAAAAAAAGTAATATGTAACTCTCTATCAAGTCACTCAGCTATAGTCATAGAAGGTCAATACTACTCCTGCACATACAACTATACAATGGCATCCCTCAAGGCACCATCCTCTCACTAAGACTTTTTAATCTCTTTATGCACAACCTCCCAAACACCACAATCCATTCTATAAAAAAATTAATAGCTATGCTGACAATCTAAAAATTACAATTCAAAGACCCTCCAGAAACACAGCATACAAAGCTACAAAAGTATATAGGCCAGCCAGAGCAGTGAGATACAATGAACAACAGAATGACCATCCCCCCCAAAATTCCTCAATAATATTACTCACACCTAATAGGAGAGAAATCAAATTTTTACATGATAATAAATATATAGCACTACCTTTCAAAGAAAAATTACCTCCCCCTTAATAAGCAACAACCATACTTGTGCTTGACATTCACCCCCCCCCCCATAAACAACATTACATCCAAAGCCACACAAATTAAAAAGCACTGCGAGAAGCGGCTGAACTAGGAAGCAATTTTAGCCAAGCACAAAGAAGAACCAACTCTATACTATACAGATCAATATCACTTAGTACCCTCACCTATATATTAGTTTTCCTTAGTGAAATCCAGCCCATAAATTCAAAATCTAACATCAAAAACTGAAAGATGCTAAAAGCACAAAGCCTTCCAAAGATAATAAATGGTTTGCGATCCACTTAATTACACCACCAACTATGAAGCAAAATAATCCTCCTTATAAAGCCTCACCAATTGACATAATAAATGAGTCAAATTATAGTGAGTAACACTCAAGAACAGATCTACACGCAAACAAAATAAACCATACCTAACTTAGTTTAAAAGGATGAAAAGTTAACTTGAGATTAAATCCATGATTCTGAAAGGATTAAATATTACAGATTGCACCTACATCCACTAAAAGAGAGAGAAGAAGTAGAAGAGGAGAGAGAAGTCGAGAGGAAGCATGAAGAGAGCGATAACTAACTAACTTATTAGGTAAAATTGAATAGATGAGTAAGAGATAAAGAGAGAGAGGAGAGAGAGAGAAGAGAGAGAGAGAGATGAGTGATCAGTATGAGAGATGAGCATAGAAATGAGAAGCAGAAGAAAGATTGGAGAATGAAGAGAGAGAGACACAGAGAAGTGGAGAGAAGAGTGAAGAGAGAGAAGAGCATATAGCAGATAGTGAGATGATAAAGATAGAGAGATGTAAGACAAGAGAAGAGAGAGGAAGAGAGAGAGGCACGAGAGAGAAGATGATGACTGATGCAATTAGAGAGAGAGAAGAAGAGAGACAGGTAGAGAGAGCGAGAGAGAGAGAAGTAGAGAGAGAGAGATGATAGAGAAAGAGAAAGAAAGAGAGGGAGAGAGTGGGGGAGGAGAAGTAAATAAAGATGTAGATGGAGAAAGAGAGATGAAGAGGAAGAAGAGAAGATGAGAGAGAGAGAGAGAGAAGAAGAGATAGAGAGAGAGAGAGAGAGAGGAGAGAGAGAGAGAGAGAGAGAGAGAGAAGAGAAGAAGAGAGAGAGTAGAGAGAAGAGAGAGAGAGATGAGAGAGTAACGAGAAGAGTAGAGAGAGAGAGAGAGAAGACGAGAGATAGATGAGATGAAGAGAGTATGAGTAGAAGAAGTGATAGAGACAGAAGAGATGAGAGATGAGAGAGAGAGTATATGACGACGAAGATGAGAAATGAGCGAGCACGAGAGAGAGGAAGAAAGAGAAGGAGAGAAGAGAGAAGAGCAAAGAGAGAGAGAAGAGAGATGAGAGAGCCGAGAGAGAGAGAGAGAGAGTAGAGAAGATATAGAATGTGATAACCTTTGGAGACGAGTTCGGAGGAGGGAGAGACGGAGTGAAGAAGAACACCCCACACCAATAGATGACCAAAAGGAAGAAGAATGATACGTGAGTAGAAGAGAGAGAGAGAGAGCGAGTGAGAGATAGAGAGAGAGACCACTGAGAGAGAGGAGAAGGAGAAAGAAAGCAAGAAGAGATGAGAGAGAGCAGTATGAGAGACGAGAGAGAGAGAAGAGAGAGAGAGAGAGAGAAGAGAGCAGAAGAGAGAGAAGAGAGAACGAGAGAGAGACCAGAGAGAGAAGAGAGAGTAGAGAGAGAAAGAGAGAGACGAGAGAGAGAGAGAGAGAGAGGCAAGAGAAGAGGAGAGAGAGATATGAGAGGCACGAGAGTGAGGATGCGAGCAGGATGAAGAGAGAGAGGAAGGTTAGGAGGATGAAGAGAGAAGAGGAGGAGAGAGAGAGAGAGAGACGGAGCGAAGCGGAGACACCCACCACCAATGAGAGGAGAGGATGAGACGAGAGAGAGAGAGAGAGAGAAGAGATGTGTGTAAGTAAAGAGAGATGGAGCGAGAAAGAGAGAGAGAGAGAGAGAGAGAGAGAGAGAGAATGAGAAGAGAAGAGAGAGAGAGAGAGAGAGAGAATGTAGAGAGAGAGAGAGAGAGATGAAGAGAGAGAACGAGAGAGAGAGAGAGAGAGAGATAAGAAGAGAGAGAGAAGAGAGAGTAGAGAAAGAGAGAGAGAAGAGATGAGAAGAGAGAGAGATGTAAGAGAAAAAGAAGAAGAGAGTAGAGAGAGAGAGAGGAGAACGAAAGTGAGAGAGAGAGATATGAGAGAGAGAGATGAGAGGAGAGAGGAGAGAGAAATTGATGAGAGAGACAGAAAGAGAGAGAAAGAAGATGTAAGAGAGAACGATGTGTAGATGGGGGTTGTAGCTTCTTTGACGAGAGAGAGAAAGAGAGAGAGAGGAGAGAGAGATGATGAGCAACGAAAGAAAGTATGACTGTGGGAAAGAGAAACTGAAAGATAGAAGAGAGAAAGACAGAGAGAGAGAAGAAGCAGGAGAGAGAGAAAAAGTATGACATGTATGCTTTAAAGAGATGAGGAGAGAAGAAGAGAGCAGAGAGAGCAGAGAGAGAGAGAAGAAGAGATAGAGAGAGAGATCGAGTGAGCAGAAGAGAGAGAAGAGAGAAGAGAGAGAGAGAGAGAAGAGAAGAGAGAGAGAGGAGAGACAGAGAGAGAGAGAGAAGAAGAGGAGAATGAGAGAGAGAGATCGAGAGAGAGAGGCCATAAGCTTTTTTACTTCATGTAGTCTCTAGGTAAGATATTTACATCCATATTTAAAAATATGATGCATAAAATAATAAATTCATCTAAATGATGAGTAGCCATAGTCGATATATACTAATATAAATAGGTATATATAGTCTATATATAAAAAGATTATCTGAATATATTGACGTACTATATATATATATATATTATATATATGAGAAGTAAATATAATACAACGTACAAGTAGTTTCAGTAAAGTTTTCAAGTACATAAATAATAAGATAAATAAAAGCATATAGTTATTTTAGTAATTATATATTAATAGTTAATAGAGTTTATAGGTTACTCGATATAGAAGTACTCAATATACTCTATATAATATATCTATAAGATTATATAAATCAAATTATATATATATATATAAATTCATTTAATATATCTATAATAGTTTTATGAATATTAATATAACTATATTATAATTCGAGATTAATCTTAAATATATATATATATATGATAGTATAATATTAAATTGGTAAGAGATTAATATATAATTATTAGAAAGGTTTAATATATTAAGCTATTTAAATAATATATATAAATAATTATATATACAAATAATATGAATATATATTATAATAAATATAATATATATATATATATATATATATATAGTATTAATATATATATACAATTAATGAATAATAATATATAGTAATATATATAATAGTTAATTGTGCTCTCTCAGATATCATAGTATTATTACAGTTTGAACTATATATGTATAAATAAAGCTCTTACGTACAAAGCTGTATATTAGGGTTGTGCCGAATAGTGAAAAAGCCGAAGTCACGAGTAATATTCGTCTAAAAGTATTATACAGGCCCCGCAGTCAGACAACACCGAGAGATAATCTCATTCGCTCACTTTTCTAACGCCGGAGAAGTTTACTTTCAAGTTCGTCATCCATTTAGGGAAAAAAATAAAGAAAACTTTACACTGGTCAACAAAAAAAGGTGAAAATTTCTTGGATGGAACTTTTGGAGCAGAAATATATAGTAAGTCGGAGTGCTGATTCCCATATATATTCTCCGGATTTCCTGTTATGACATCCCGTTTCAGTGCAATCTGGATCCCTATTCCTTTTGCAATATGTCCCAGCAAGCGAATGACTAAAAATTCAAATGTCGCACAGAGCGTACATTAGACTGTATATAACAGTTACCGGGTTCTGCATATAATCTACAGTAGCAGCAAGTTAACTGCGGTCGATATTCGGGATATTATGGAAGCATGTGGTAACTTTAGTAACGTCTACATGTATGGATGCCAATTGTATGGTGATAGCCAAGTATGACTACTGGATGAATGTCTATCATCCATCTGAAATACAGTACGGATGGTCAGTGCACATTTATGTCACTGTCATGGTGAAACTGGAACGATATTGTATGAGGAGATTGGTATTGCCAATAGAAAGTTGTTCCTGTGAGAGCTGATGGCCTTATTCCTCGCGAGGTCGATGGAAATAATGAACTACACTGCGACCATGAGGTCAGCAAGGAAGAGTAACATCTTTATTCGTAAAACTAGAAAACAGAAGCTGCAAGCTCTTCCAGTCAGATGAGTAACCTTGTGATTGCAGTGAAGTTGCAGGCCTAGTCCTACTACTCACTATGGGACTCCCAGCATAAAATGCAGGTGAGTGGCGACTGTTTATTGACACTTCAAGAGCAGTTTAAAGTGTGTGTTGTAAGCTACAACGGCAACAGGTATGCTTCTGTTCCAGTATGGGTTTTCACGGATACGATGAGAAGGAGATACCAAAATCAAGACAGTCTATGGACAGGATCAATTCAGTCTGGATGGTATAAGTTATTGCCATCGATCAATAGTCAAATATGGTTAAAACATGTTTGCTAAGTACAACTCAAAGCAGGTTATCATCTAAATATACTCTGCTTCCTGAGTCTAGTTAGGGGAGACGTGGCCGGGGCGCAAAGGATCACTTGACCAAAAGAAGAATGAGCCACCTGAGGGAAAACCTTGACGCAGGTACAGTAACAACGACATAATCGTACAAAACGTGAACCACTTGTACAGAGATAAAACCATCATCTTACCTATCCGCTACAACATAAACTTTGGTTGATGAAACAATTGTGGTGAAAGTGTCTCCGAAACCATGTGTTAATGCTGCCCACTGACTATAATTAGCTCAAACGTGTTCTGGTCTGTAAGTGTACGAGAAGAATAACAACAATAGGTGTTAATTCGATGAGACCACATCATATAACGGAACACTCGCCGTAAATGCTAGAATGGCACAATTGAAATCAAACATTGACTCGTGTTCACTGAAGTCAAACGACCTGTGGAATTCTTTTTCAGTTATGTAGTCTAAAAGATTTTTATTGGAAATCTTATACGAAAGATATGAATGGGTACACTAAGACATTAGTAGAACAGGAGCTGCGATCTCACACCATTTTCATGTCTCATGATGTAGATATGCTGAATAAAAAGTTGCACTAACTTACATTCTCACACTAATGAAAATTCCGATTATAACCTAGCAGCAATGTTAGTGATGTGTCAGAAGCAGGGTGAAACGGAGGTGCTGCCTCCATCAAATATCTACGTTCTCATTGGAAGGACGTTACCTCTATGAAGGAGAGCAAAGTGGGTATACATCAATTAAATGATGACCTCGTGACGATGGTTGAAGCTTTGATGAGGGAATAATTCCGAACGCTATGCTAACCACAAGTAAGAATCGTCTACGAAGAGAATACTTAAATTAACCAATCTAGTAAAGATAATTAGTTACATTAACTAAACCCCTCATCCTCTCTTCTACATTCATTAGTTGAGTCACATAGTATTAACTTTTATTCATAGTTGTAATTATATATGTTTAAACAAAATATATGCTTATCAAGACAATGTATCATAACTTCATTTTGCTGGTTCGTGGTTCCGATGGCATCCTGGTATGCAATGTTTTGATAATACATATATATATATATAAAGTAGTATTAATTAAATTATATTTACAATATAATATAAGTCTATATTGAATATGGTATGGAAATTTTTAAGTTATATAATTATTTAATATTAATATGATAGTTATTTATATATTACATAAGTATTATAAATATATATATATTATAACTAACTTTTATATATAAAATATTAAGTTAATATATATATTATGTAATAATTATAGAAATTAATAATATATTAATAATAATAATTATAATTAATATAAAAGTAGATAAATATGTTGCATTAAGGTCGCGTATAAGAAATATGGTATTATTTATGGGGATTTATCGGATACAATAAGTGTTCTAATGTAAAAAAGTGGCGGCGACTATACGCCTCGTTATGAATTTGGATGGGAGTGAGCATAGGGTTCTAAAGTTAGCGAGTGATGGTATCGACGAGGTGAGATGATTTAGGTTGCGCAGAGCTAATAAATAAGGATATAATTAATGAGGTTGAAGAATGGCTATGGTCATCCATCGTGCTAGATAAAATAACGGTTGAGAGTGAACAAGTTGATCATCTGGAGTTAATGTTCAAAAAAAGTTTCCCACCGCCCACTGAGTTCTGGGGGCTAGTAATAAAAAAAACAAAATGGGAAAGGGAAGACCTCAAAATTTTGGGTTATAAGATTGTAATTGCAAAGAGGAAATGGATCGCGTGTTGGATGTGCTAGAATGTATGGTTATGTAACCAAAGTATCTAACAGCGAGTATACTGGTGAAATGAAAGAGGCGATGAAGTCGTTTTAAAGGTAAAAAATGCAATAGACTGTATACGTGGTTGAACCCGACAAGCCTCAACAATGGGATCATTCAGAAGAAGATCCTGCAATATATAAAGGAGGAAAAAAAAATACTTTAAAGAGTTGATACGTAAACTTGGTCGGAGGAATCAAGAAATGTAGAGAGTTTAATAGTGCAAGGAGAAGGACTGAAAGGAGGTGAAGAATAAGTATGAGAAGAGATTGACCGAGTAAAGGCTACAAATGAGTAATGGTAAGTGAGTGGAATCTGCTTAAGAATATAATGAGTTTCGGCATTTTGGGTTTTTTGTAAGTGAGGAATAAGATGGAATGTTGGGATGTGGAAAGAACGACTATGACAATATAACGCACAATATTGACAGTATAGATGCAGGTGTTAGGCAATGTGTGCTGCGTTTTGATGGGTGCATGAAGAAGGAAGCCAAGGTGATTAATGGGGAATGAAAGGTTAATTAAGATGTAAAGAAAAGGCAAGTTCTGGAGGAGGTATTAGGTAACGTGAGAAAGTTTCTAAATGAAGTTAAATCCTTGCACAAATACGATGAAATTACTAGTGAAAATGATCAAGGAAAGCGGTCAAAAGTTAGGCGAAAAGACCTATGGTGATAGATATTGATATTTGGAGTTTGTAATACACGTTTATGTGAGCTTTGGATAGCTTGGATGGAGTAATGCTTATAGCAATAATAGTTACCATTTGTTAATCAAAGGGTAAAAGGGAGAAAAGGGAACTGTAGATATTATAGGGGAATAAGTATTTTAATGAGTGTTGTAGGAAGTATATGCTGGTATTTTTGAGGTCGAAAGAGTGCGTCGAGTGACTGAGGGACTGATTTGGTGAAGAACAAAGGTGCGTTTTAAGGAGTGGTAACGGATGTTATGGATCAAATTCTTTACAATTGAAACAAATGATTCGAGAAAATGAGGGAGAAGAAGAAATAAATTGTTTTTAGGTTTTAGGATTTGCATACAGGCGTATGATAGTTACATGGAAGAAGATAGCGTTATGAGTGCAGGGTGTTAGTGATACTATGTTTTTGCGGTGTGAATCGTAAAGGTTAACCTATCTGGTAACGGAAAACAAGAAGTATCGGTATACGATCAGTTGAACGAAGTGTTAAGTAAAACATATAGGTATCCATCATGATGGATTTATGTATTATGTGAATTTAATTGAGCGTGAGATAAGATCATGGGTTGTGTTAAATGATCTCCATTGGTTATTCAATTGTATATGATGGGGTTATGAAAAGAATTTGAGGTGGGGAATGCAGGTAAAAGTGTTAGAAATGGGAGAATGGATTGCAGTGGAGGTGCCCTAACTATATACTAGTCTATATATTATAATTTCTTACAATACTAGCCGGAATGATTCTTGGTTCCTTTGGGCGAATCTGAAGAGATTTGAGAAGATTGGTAGAGAGATTTTGGCAGGGTGTGTGAAAGGAAGGGTTTGAAAAAGTAAATGTAGATTAAGAGTAAGGTTATGGTTGTGAGTGAGAGACTCACTCCAAAGTGTGAAGTTATGTAAGATGTTGAGCAGCTTAGAACATGTCTGAGTTTAAATAATTTAGGGTATAATTGTTGGATGAAAGGGACGACGATGCATAGTGTAAGTAAGGAAAAGTTGTGAATGGCAGGAAGTGGCTGGTGCAAATAATCGTTGGTGAATGGTTACTAGAGGTACGAGTGGGCCAAAAAAAGGGACTAAAGTCTGAGTGTGCTAGGGTCTTAATGATGCTTTTACCTGTGATTATGTATGGTAGTGAGACTTATGAGGTTCGAATAAGAGATAGATCTTAAAGTTCAAATGTTCAAGATGGACATCAGGTGTGCTAGGTTGAGAAGAAATTGAATAAAGAGAGGAATAACGTATTAGAGAGTGTGTAGGGTGAAGAAAGTTAGGTAAAATGAAGAGAAAAGATGAAAGTATGTTTGAAGATGGTTTGGGCTATTTGGTCCGCAGATGTGATATTTAGATATAGAGTTATCTCCGATTCGACAGGAAAGGAAGAATTTGATTGACAGAGAGAGAAAGAGATGAGAGAAAGAAATGTCTGAAGGAGAGAAAATGTGAGTTTTGGCCGATATAAGTATTACTATATTCATATCTGAGGATATATAATTTCGAAATACAGCTTTATTACACGATTGATGAATATTTTATAAAGAGTATAAGGGCGTTAATCGTTTATGGTTTAGCATTTGGCTTTCTTAGTTCACTGACCGATATATAGTGATTATCCGGATATCAGGCATCCGGGCACATAGCCATCCAAAAGTTGTATTTCAATCCATTGAACAGTTTTTGGATTCACAGATATTGATAATAGAACGTCATCATTTGGAAATATATAATGAGGTATAAAGCAAGACAAAAGTTACGTATGTAGATGGTAAAAATGTCCAAGGTTGCAAGTTATTTAAATGCAGAATATATTTTCAAAATCAAAAATTATATGTAAGCCTTCCTTGGTATGAAGACAAAATAGAATTAGTTCCTAAATAATATTTAAAATATCTTTAATATAGCTTAAAATAGAGTGTTTAATAAATTAACTCAAAGATAATTAAATAAGTAAATACAATAAGGTTTTTGAAGATCAATTGAATGTAAGAATAATAAAAAATTAAATATAAATTTAATGATGCTTCAATATTAGTAAATATAAATTCATATCCTCATCCGACCTATATAATTAGAGGCAACGGAAAAAGTAAACACTAAATAAGAACAGTTTTTTTTAAATTGTTCACGTTTAAAAAGTAATAAAACTCTTCCATCTTTGAATGAAGCAGCTTACAGGGTTATTGACACTCATGAAATCACTTTTAAAAGCTCTCTTGTGTTCAGAAACTAATCGTAACTGTTGTGATGAGCGAGTGTAAAACAGGCGTTTTGATGATTAGGTAGAAAGAAGAGTGGACATGAAATAGGTTCACTTTCTTGTGGTTTAATAACGGGCAACTGGAACTTATAAGGACCGTAACATTAAAATATTTGGGTTTACATCTTCCCCAATTATAGTCCTTGCATTATATAATGAAAATATCATATCTTCCTAAGTATTCCACATGGATAGATCGTACTGAAATATTATTCCTCAAGGCTTCTATGTTGGATAAGATTTAAATATTTACAAGCTGCAGAAGAAAAGTGAGATAGTAGTATATATCATCAAAATGTAAGAAACGAAACGGAAGAAGGGGGTTTTATGCTATTGAGATCTTGAATAGCAACTTCGATGCTTTGCGTTTATAGTTCAAAGGAAGAAAATCATTTGTAGAGCATTCTAGATTGTTTATGAAAGATCTGGGATATATTTTCAATGTGTGACTGACTGTATGCTATTAATAAAGTAGAATATCTGGAGAGTATTGTCAACTAAACGTCAATATGTTGGTCTGAGATTTCCCAAGCTTATTGCGATCCTGCTTAACTTTGACTACTTCCTAATTTTGGTTAGGGGTATTGTTGATGAGACAAGTGTTGGCAGCAATAATTTGGCTTGGGATAAAGAGTGCCTGAAGAGATACTGAAAGAGTGGTATAAACTACGCAATAACTGCGAACATCTGGATAAGATTGCAATACCTAGGAGGGCTCTTTCTGAAGGGAATAAGTATGGCTTACATCTTTTTTTGTGACAGTTCTGAAAGTGTTTATTGTTTTTGTATGTTATGGAGTGGATAATGATAATCAAAAGCTCCTTTAATATTTGCTAAAGCCAAGTAGTCCTGCCAATGAGGCTCTAGGGAGTAAGATCCCTTCCCTGGATGCTGATAGGGTTTTTTTTGGCCTTGAAATGCTACCTAATATTTTGGAAGCATATAGGTAGATGGATTTTATTTTGAATTCATTATAATTGCTGTGGATTCAAAGTAGTTTTGAGGCTGGTTAATTGACCGTACCAAACCAAGTAAAATCTAAGTTTTTAAAAAATAGAAATAAATGAAATGGATGGCTTAATTACTTCCATCAGTAAGAAGTACAAGTTAAATGTGTACTATAAATATGTAAATACATGCCAGAAAATCCTGTGATTTTTAACTAGGGGTTTAACTTTTAAGAAAATACAAAGAAAGTATTTGCTCTGTGGTTACTATGGTCCAGTTTATGGTTAACTAATGATTAGACAGATTGCCCAAGGTATCCTATGTTGAGTGTACCACAAGAATCCTTAACTATTTTGGTAATATAAATATTGTTTAATATTCATAATATTGGTATTTTAGATTTTTAAGTAAATGTTCAGCTATTCGAAAGTCCTTAAGAATCACTGCCTGGATTTTTAAAATGGCTTAGTAAAATTAAAGTAAATATAGATTACCAGCAAAAGTTCTGTAAGGTATTGGCTTAAAATAAATCAACTTCAATCTTTGCTAATGAAATTAATTTTTAAATGAATATAAACAGAAGGTAAAAGTAACTTCCCTTGAAAGATTCAGATATCCCTCCCTTAGTTTTGAACTTGAATTTTTCCTTGACGAAAAAAGGCTATTTAAGAAGTATAAGGGCAGGATTAATAAGTTATAGCTCTTCTTTATTGCTATGAACAGAGCTAATCCCATTGAATGGGAAGAATCAGAGCTTATCAACATTGCTATAATATTAAAATATGCCCATGAGCAAGTAAAGCACCTTGGCATCATTGGTACTACTCTTAATTACATCAAGAATCAAGGTGGTGTGGGATACCTAAGGTAGAGCTGTAGTAAAATCTGTATTATTGGAATGCATTACATGCAAGAAATACAATGCTCTTTCTTACAGGTACACCACGTTTCACCTGCACATACTAGAAAACACACATGAATCTCTAAAACCTTACCAAACACAACAGGTTATTGAGTTTCACCTCTCATGTTATTGTCAAGAAACAACAAACCTCAAAAGTTAGAGAAAATGTATTATCTTAATTTTCACTCTTGTTAATACATCAAGAGTTTCTTCTGTACAAATTAGAACTAGTTACCCTCTATGAAACCCCTCTGAATAATTCTGTTAGCCTACAAAAGGTTTTGTAACAAATTTAGTAAACCATCGTACATCTATAGTGACAATGCTTTATATTTTATAAAGGTGGCATATAATAGAAGAGTTCAATTTAAATAACCAATGCTTTCAAGGGAGGAGTTTGATAAAAATCAGATCAAGCATTGTAAAAATTAACCTTTTTTCTCCATGGCAAGGTAGCCATTGGGAAAGGTTAATAAAAGTAATGAAACAGTGTCTGTATAAAGCTGTTGGAAAGAGTAAAGTGACCTATTTTGAGCTTCTAACCACTCTGTCTAACATAGAAAATGCCATCAATTCCAGACCCCTAACCTATAGATCTGATACCTCTGAGTTGGAGGCAATAACGCCCAATTGTTTTTTGAAAGTCATGTTTAATAGTAATTTAATATTTAAAAGTAATTTTGATATAGAATATCAGATGGGCAGTGCACCCAACAAGGAGGTACTAGATTCTACCCTCATAAAACAAAATGAACTCTATGAAGAGTTCAGGTGTTTGTGGCATGAGGAATATCTCCTAAGTCTCCGGGAACGGTCTAGGCACTTGTTTCAGGGTATTTGGGAAGATAAAGTAAAAATAGGTGATGTGGTGCTAATAAAGGAAATCAATAAACCACGCCCATTTTGGAAATTAGGTAGAGTGTATGGATGTTTATAAATTATGGTCACTATTGATAATAATATTAAACATCAGATCAGTCAAATTAAAAACAGGTTCTCTGGTGAGCTAGGAATTGCATTCTATCAGCAACTCTTTCCAGTAATGGCCTCTGAGAAATTAACTAGACAGGAGGTGGTCTAGTTTATTCAAAATGTAACAACTGTACCTGTTAACACAGGTCAGGATCCGAAAAACAGGCAAAAGACAGACCTGGACCCCTTATCTGGAGTAACACGTTATTGTAATAAAATAGAAATTCAATTGTGGCCTAGATTACAATGACCTTAATTCGGAGTGGAAACTAGCTAGCTCACTTAAACAGAGCAGTTTTGCAATCACTGGAATATATAGGCGTTTGAATGTTAATAAAGATATAAGTATTTTAAGCAGAATGAAAATAATAAGAGAATAATAAGGAGAAAGATTAAGATTGGAATAAAGTTACAGAATATTTTTTAAAGTTAAAGATAATTTATAGCTAACTTTGATTAAAACAAAAAACGAATTAACACATAATAATAGTCTATATGTTCTTAAACACAAAATTTTAGATATAGAAAAAATAATATTATTAATACCGTGAAATACTGTCAGCACGCACCAAAATTCACAGCAAAAGAACTCCATACAGGAAGGGTATGTCGTTAGTTAGGCGGTGGTTTATATAAAAAATCGGCCTATCTTCTGGTTCTGGACACGAAAGCTAACTATCTTTTATATGTATAGTATAATAAAAAAAAAATAATAAAATATATAATGGTGTTCTATTCTTCTCCTTTAGGGATCTACAATGACAACGTATTCAATGAAATTGTACATTTGCATTAAATCTTTAACTTCCATCAAGTAATCAACTTAAATGTAATAAATTTCCACATTAAAGAATTGAGTATAAGCTTTCATAAATCTTATAAATATAATGGTATCCACATTGATAATATGTAAAAAAATTATATTTTATATACCGCCAGGTTTCAACATGATCACCGTAAACATATATTACTGCCAGTCAGGGTATATATATATGAATTTCCAGTAATATATAAAATTTATTTTTTACCACAGTATGTATGAGGATAAAACAGTATGCCGTTCTTTATATAACTGATACTAAGTCAATAAACACGTAATGTGGTAATTGAGGTGTACTATCACGTCAGTAATTCTTAGCTAGTTAACCATGTCCAGTATTAGTAAATATATGTATAATATAGCAAAATGATCTCGGATGACTTTTAAGTGAAAAAGAAAAGTGAAATTATTATTAATAAGATAAATCAGAATAAGTTTCTTTTCTTTTTATTGATCTAGTTTTCAGATTTATGATCACGGCAGTATTTTCTAAATATAATATATATATAAGAGCCACTATATATATATATAATCGGATCACTAGCTAATTTTCATTATAAGAACGGATTAAAAGTTAAAACTTGTGAAAAGTATTAATAAGTTATCTATAAATGATTAGTAGATTACCGAGTTACCTTTGTTAATAAATTGAATATATAAAATTTAAAAAATTTCAAAATCATACTTTGGTGAATACAATTTTTGTGTCCAGCCATTAGACCATCCTGGTAACTGAACCTATAATTTTTAGCTCATATTATCAAGATATAAATGTTCTCACAAAGGTATAAGGAAGGCCTTCCACAAATCGTCGTATATAATAGTACTCGAGTATATATAAACTTTACTCAGGGTTGAAAGTGATACAAATAATATGGTTTACTAATTATTAAATGAGTAAAATATGAGTGTTTAGTTAAGTATATCTAAAGCTGTAGGACTTTGATGAAAAAAGCTAAAAAAGTCGGTGGCTAGTTATCAAGAGCCTCCTCTATTTTTAAATCGAAAAATTATGCACAAAATTAATAAAATTATATTTTATGAGATATATAATATATATATATTTACAAAATTTAGAATTTATAATATACACAATAAAATATATTAATATATATATATATTTATATCATATGATAATATATAATTATATATAATATATATATATATATAATAATATTATATATAATATATATATTGATATATATATAAATATTAAATATATATATATATAATATATATATATATATATAATATATATTAATATATATATTAATATATATATATATATATAAATAACTTATTAATATTATATTAATTAATTAATAATATATATTATTATATATATATATAGATAATTAATATTATATATTATATATAATATTAATATTATATAATATAATATAAATATATATTAATTATATATATATATATATTAATATATAATATATATAAATATATATATATTATATATATTATATTATATTATATATATTAAAATAAATATATATACCTTATATAATAAGTATTATACTATTAATGTGTATTATAATATATATATATAATCTTGAAACCAGTGCATACCTTTTTCATGAATTTATCCTTTTGGGTAATTTAAAAATTACCACCACCAATGAGTTCATTCTAGTTCTCATTAAACAATTGTAAGCATCTGTTAGCAAAAACATCTTCACCAGAGATAGTGCAGCTCTCTACATGTGTTCCTTATCTTTCTGGAGATAAACCTAACTTTGCTATACCTTTCTTAACTTACATTCCTTCTCATTCAGCCAAACTCTTTGAGTTCCTCTGATCACCTTCTTATGTTGGTATCCAGCTCTTTCTCTGAAACCATTGTTCAAGACGATTCTCTTCAAGATATCAAAGAGCATAAGGCAGGTATTTATATATGTAATGGAGACGTGTATACCGTTTTATATCCCTTTAAATAAAATTTGTAAGTCTTGTTTTAACTCTGGTTGTTTTTGGTGCTTAATACCCACTACGTTAAATGAAATAATACAGATATATTATTCGTGAGCAGAGGTAATTTCCTAAAAAGAAGTTACAATGCTAGGCATAATTATTTTGGGAGGCGTTGAACGGGAAATAGCTTCGAAATACTCTAGAAAGGAATTAGAAGCAAAGGCTTGAACAAATCGTTCAGTTTTAGCTGAGGCTAAACCAGCAGAAAGAGCTTGAGAATGTACCAGAAAAATTGTTGAATATATTTTTAAAGTTACGGAGAATAAACTATGAAATGTTTCAAAATGAAATATAAGTACTACCTAGTTCTTTAGTTTGAAGAGCCGCAAGTAATACCTGAATACAGAGTCTACACTACAAATAACATGACTAGTAAAATTAAACCAAGGATAATATGTTTTAGCTGAAAGGAGAAATAAAAAGT
>JABUQX010022883.1:45000-55000 GCA_015478945.1 Trachelipus rathkii
CTTAATTGTCTAAATAAAATTGTTTAAAAAAAATAAATATAAAAAAAAAATAAAAAAATAAAAAAGTGAAGAACTAAAAATTTATCGAACTTCACCAAATACATACTGAATAAATTTATTTTCTCTTTTATCGGGTAAATTTTACTTTTTCAATATTAATAAAACTTCTCCAAAGAACGTAAGAAAAAAATTGACATGACCCGTAAAATCTTTTTCATATGATTAGACGATTGCCTTGAGAAACGCAGCTTCACATTCTACAACGCATTATTTTAAATTTCTTCTTTATAATTTTATTTTTGTACTTAATAATTAATTTTCCAAAATAGCGAAAAGAAAAGATTTAAAAATTAGGAGCTCCTCGAACCTAGATATCAAATGAAATAAATTTAAATGCTTAAAATTTTTCATTTTAAAATCCTAAATCGTAATTTTTTTTTACTTTTAAAGTTGATAGTTACTTTGAACAAAAGCTTTCTTTCTCTGTCTCTTCTTAAAATATTCAAACCAATTCTTTAGTAGATATTTAGACTCTTATTTTATCTTTTCAATAAATCATCCCTGACTATCCTTCTTTCCAGTCTCTCTCTTCTAGTCCTTCTGTATTTGGCTTCCCCTTTGGTTTCCACTGTGTCCACACTTCAGGACGACGGTCGAATCATATTATATATATATATATATATATATATATATATATATATATATATATATATATATATATATATATATATAAGTATATATATATAGGGGACCTTAGGTACTTCGTGCAGTCATTTCACTTTTTCTACGAATTAAACATATTCGGACGAGTTTTTTTACTTAGAAATAAATGTAAAAATTGTGAAGCTTTAAAAATGACATAACTTGTTCTTTACATATATATATATATAATAGCAGCAGTTATATATATATATATATATATATATATATATATATATATATATATATATATATATATATATATATATATAATAAATTTATATTTTATATTTTATATATATATTTTTTTTTCATCCGGGCACCTCTATATCATCCCCCCCCCCCCCTCTCCCTGCTTCCCAGGATGCCCCTCTCGCTTCTCTCGAGGGTCCGGGGTAGGAATTTTTTTAAAATAAAAATACTCCCAAAAACTATAATAATAATTGAAATAAACGAAGAATAAAAATAAAAGAACTTAGAAAAAAAACAAATTCATATTAAATAATAATAATAATAATAATAATAATAATAATAATAATAATAATAATAATAATAATAATAATAATAATAATAATAATAATAATAATAATAATAATAATAATAATAATAATAATAATAATAATAATAATAATAATAATAATAATAATAATAATAATAAAAATAATAATAATAATAATAATAATAATAATAACCCACATAGCACAAATATATTCTGAGAATATTCTTAAAACATCCTCGTGGAATATTAGTAATGTTCCTGTCACATTCTCAAATGTTCCAATTATGTTCTGAGAATGTGACATGAACATGAAATGTCCGCCTATTGTATTACCTGAGAATGTTCCTTGGACATCCCCCAGGAGTTTTGAGAATGTTCTTGGATGATCCGTGATATTCTTATCATGTTCCAAGAATGTTATAAGAACATGAAAGATCTGTTCATTTAACTACCTGAGAATGTTCCTTGGACATCCGGCAGGAATATTGAGAATGTTCTTGGAAGATCCCGTGATATTCTTATGTTCCAAGAATGTTATAAGAACATGAAAGATCTGTTCATTTAACTACCTGAGAACATTCTGTGAACATCCCCCTGAATTTTAAGAATGTTTCTAGAATATTCGCAATGTTCAGGGAATATTTTGATATATGGTCCCTGCAATGTGTGGAATGCATTCTAGGGCCTGTTAAAATGATAGAGATTGGAGGGTACCTTGCTTTTTATTTTTGTTGTTGTTATTTTCGGAGGTTATACAGAAGAACGTTTGAGAAGATTGGTAACATATGTCACACGCATTCCATCCACACATTGCAGAAACCATATATCAAAATATTGCCTGAACATTGTGAATATTCTAGAAACATTCTTAAAATTCAGGGGGATGTTCACAGAATGTTCTCAGGTAGTTAAATGAATTTCAAAGCTGCTTGAATAGAATTATACTCCACAACAGTTTCTCACCTAAAGCTTTAGATAACTGGATCCTTTGAAATCAGCGCCTCATCTTTCTAGAGTCACTTTTTGGTCGGTTTCCTTCAAAGTTGAAGGATCTTTCATCATTTGTTGTATCGGTTCTTTTTTCTCACGAGTACTCATCTATATATATATATATATATATATAGTATATAGAAAGATAAAGAGTAGCAGCAGTAAAGATAGCTACATATACAGAGCATATATATAGTATTATACATATATATACATGCGTTATATATATAATATATATATATTAGTTGTTGGTTATATATATATATATATAGTATATATATATATATATATTTATATATATATATATATATTAGTGGAATATTAGTATCTTGTTACAGTTGCGTGATGCGGATATCCGTGACATCAATTAATATTAATATATATATATAAATATATATATATATATATTTATATACATATATATATATATATATATATATATATATATAAAAATATATATATATATATAAAATATATACATATATATATATATATACGTTACATATATATATATTAGCATATATATATATATATATATATATATATATATATAGAGAGAGAGAGAGAGAGAGAGAGAGAGAGAGAGAGAGAGAGAGAGAGAGAGAGAGAGAGAGAGAGAGAGAGAGAGAGAGAGAGAGAGAGAGAAATTAAACTAAATTAATAAAAAATAATTCAATTTGAATTCGTTTTTAGTGTTAAATTAATCTATATATAATATATATCTGCTGTATATCTAAAAAGTAATTTAATTAAAATATCAGAACTTACCTTTTAACACTTTAAAAACTTTATCAAAAACGCAACAAAGTTTGAGAGAAGAATTTGAGGCATGATCTGAGAAAAACCGAATATATTGTTTACATTTCAAAAATAGATGCCAGACATCACAAGAAAGCAAAAATTTCATTCTTTCTTGAGCGTACCGTCAGCACATAAGAATGTAATTAGGAAAATAGTAAAATTAAGTCCTTTTTAAAGACGGTAATTTAAAGTACTGTTTGTCCTGAAAGGGCTAATTAATTAATTTTTATTTTTTAATTTAATTTTTGCCAGAAGGAAGAGGAGGAGGAGGAGGAAGAGTCTCGCTGCCAGGAGAAGTTTCAAACTGCCAGGGGTAAGATGTTATTTAGATGTATTATTTTTATTAATTTATTAAAAATTTTAATTATTTTAATAACAATTAATTAATTTTTTTTCCGGCATATATATATATATATATATATATATATATATATATATATATATATATACTTATATATATAGAATATATATATATATATATATATATATATATATATATATATATATATATATATATATATATATATATATATATATATATATATGTAGTACTCCATTATAACTTTGTAAAATAATTTTAATTTATGTTCGTACTTATGCTAAGTCAAAGTGAAAATATATATAAACTCGTTCTTTTGAGATACTCTTCAGTCAGATACTGAGACAGATCAAATTAACAATAAGAATCACTCAAGATACTCTCTCTAGAAATCCTCCCGGCAAGAAAGATAAATTTCAAGGAAAAGGCTGCGACTCGAATTTCGATCACCAATTTTCGCCGCTAAACGAAGAGTCAGAGGCAAGTTCGAAAAACGCACTGGATGCGACTCGCAATTCGCCTACGAAGAGGGAGTATCTCAACAGAAGGGACTTTTGTTACTTTTATACTTTCATTGCATATTTTACTTATGTTGAATAAAAACATCATTTCAAATATGGATTTCTAAATTACCATCCTCTTATATAGGGTGCTTGCTCATTAAAGAAGCCACCAACAAAGCAAAGTCCTACCCTATATAATTGGTGAACCCGGAGAAGAACACCCAGAACTTCAATCACGCCTTCTGATAACTAAAGAAAAACAAAAAAAATGAAGAAAAAGAAAAAACTACAATAATACTAAAAATCCCAATCAGAACACTCGGAGAAAATGACTCAAGCAAATGAACATTATCAATACGAACTTCAATTTTCATTTCTAATTTTGGATTATGGTCTTCATCTTTTCACAACTCTCACAGTTCGAGGATTCATTGTCAGACATAGCAAACTTCCTTTACGGTATGGATTTCCTTCATCAAGTTTTGATTATGGGCAGAAACTCATTTTAGATTCCACTACAGAACTCTGATTCCTTTTCGAATTCTAAACAAATGGTTCTGTGACCGCTCCCTTTTATGTATGAAGAAATTTTTCAAATAAAGGACCTAAATTTCAAGCAATTTCGCCTCTACATATGTAACTTCCTTTATGGTATGGATTTCTTTCATCATTTTAAGTTTGGATTATGGGCAGAAATTCATTTTTGAATTCCACTAATGAACTTTGATTCCTTTTCGAATTCTAAATGGTTCTGGTGACCTCTCCTTTTTATGTATGAAGAAATTTTTCAAAAAATAAAGAACCTAAACTTCAAGCAACCTCGTCTCTACATGTCAAGCAATGTTTCTCGTAACTACAACTTTGAAAACCTACGTGCGCATTGGTCAAATCATGGATACGTTAAAAACGTCTTTATACTGGACCTTTCCTTGGATTTAATGGTTCGATCAATGTGCCTATTTAACTTGTGAATAATTCAATTGTTTCATATCAATAATTATTATGTAATAACATTTTTGTACTTTTATGCATTTAAATGTTTGTATGTTTGTTTATATCTAACGGATATAACCAAATATGCTTGTGTTTAAATGCACTTTTTATTTTCTGTATATATAACATTATTGTATTTTTATGTATTCAAATACTTGTATATATGTTTAGATCTTCGGATGTAACCAGTTATGCTCGTATTTGAATATTCTTCAAATTTCATGTATACTATTTTTGCCTTCAAATGTTTATATGTCTACTTATGTCTTCGGACATAATTAAATATGTTTGCATTTGAAAGTACTTTAATTTTATGTATTTTAGTTATTATTTCTTGTATAATTATTATAACATACTTTCTCACTCCGTGTTTAGCGCAGGAAGTAATGTAGTACTCCATTATAACTTTGTAAAATAATTTTATTTTACTTATAAATGTACTATGTTTACGAAATAAAGAAAAAATTTTAGCATAAGTCAAAGTGAAAATATATATAAACTCGTTCTTTTGAGATACTCTTCAGTCAGATACTGAGACAGATCAAATTAACAATAAGAATCACTCAAGATACTCTCTCTAGAAATCCTCCCGGCAAGAAAGATAAATTTCAAGGAAAGGGCTGCGACTTGAATTTCGATCACAAATTTTCGCTAAACGAAGAGTCAGAGGCAATTGTGGAAAACGCGCTGGAAATTCGCCTACGAAGAGGGAGAGAGAGTATCTCAACAGAAGGGACTTTTGTTACTTTTATACTTTCATTGCATATTTTACTTATGTTGAATAAAAACATCATTTCAAATATGGATTTTTAAATTACCATCCTCCTTATATAGGGTGCTTCTTTTTGCTCTTTATAGAAACCACCAACTTCTAGCAAGTTTTGTTCCTATATATATATATATAGAGAGTATATCACAATAAAAAATATATATATATATATATATATATATATATATATATATATATATATATATATATATAAGGTATATATATATATATAGTCAATTGCCATGGTCAGTTTCAGATCGACTATAATTTATATAATTAACATATATATATATGGTCAATTGCCATGGTCAATTTCAGATCGACTATAATTTATAATTAACAGCTCTGACTCTGATCCACAACCCTGTTTTGAAGAAGTTACCAAGAATATTCATAGAATGTTCAAAATTTTTCAATACAAGAACGTTCTTTGGTAATTTGCTTATCACATTCTGAGCACATTCCACAACCAACCCTTATGGAATATGCTTTTGGTAATATTCTAAGCATATTCTAAGAATATACAAAATATCCCGGGATGTGTGTAGAACATTTGGAACTAGTATGGAACATGCTGAGCATATCATGTGCTATGTGGGAATAATAATAATAATAATAATAATAATAATAATAATAATAATAATAATAATAATAATAATAATAATAATAATAATAATAATAATAATAATAATAATAATAATAATAATAATAAAATAATAATAATAATAATAATAATAATAATAATAATAATAATAATAATAATAATAATAATAATAATAATAATAATAATAATAATAATAATAATAATAATAATAATAATAAATAAAAGCTTGCAAAATATTTCAGCGAAAAAACAAATATTCAAAATAAACTAAAAAGAACACGTTATAGGTATTTTTAAAGCTTCACACTATTTAAATTTAATTCTGTCAAATAACTCATTCGAAAGTATTGATATAATAGAAAAAATGAAATGACTGCATGAAATACTAAAAGCCCACATATATTATTAAGTTAGTTGTTGCGTTATTGCTAGTGATTATTATATATGTTATATATATATATATATATATATATATATATATATATATATATATATATATATATATATATATATATATATATATATATATATATATATATATATATATATATATAATAAAATATTATATATACATATATGTAAATAATTTATATAAAAAATAAAAAGAAAGAAATATATATATATATATATATATATATATATATATATATATATATATATATATATATATATTTATATTATATGAGATTATGTTGTATATATATATATATATATATATATATATATATATATATAGGCACTACTCCTTTAAAAGGATGTTACATAAAAAGACATGATATCGAAAATCGCCGAACGCTACGCGTGAAACCCTGCAGTGTCACGTGTTAGCTAAAACTCCAATAGAAAGAGCGCAAGAGTTGCCAAACGTTGCATTTTAATTTTTAAAATAATTTTAATTTTTTTTTTTTAAGGGGCTCGAGCCGACGGTGGGACAGAGGGGGGACGAAGACCCTGACTCTTTCCATCTTTGCGATTTAATCTTGGGTATTCCTTTAGTTAAAAAAAAAAACAAAACTGTTTTTGACAACTCTGACGCTCTATTGTCTTGAAATAATCGAAAAAAATCGATTACATCGTTTGTTCGATATATATCGGTTAACATCCTTTTAAAGGACAAGTTCCTATATATATATATATATATATATATATATATTTATATATATAAATTATATATATATATATTTATAAAATACAAATATATATATATATATATATATATATATATATATATATATATATATATATATATATATATATATATATATATATATTAATGTTTAATAGGTCAAATTCATTAAAAATTTTAATTAAATTTTTAAAATAATTATTTAACCGTGCAATTAAAAATAAGAAATAAGAAAAAATATGAAAAAGAAAAAAATAAAAAGAAAGAAGAAAAAAATTAGGAGAAAGAAGAAGAAAGAAAAAGAAAAAATGAAAAGAAAGAAGAAGAAAGAAGGAAGAAAGCTGAAATGGAAAAGAAAAATGAAAAGAAAGAAGAAGAAAAAAAAAACTGAAAATATGAAGAAGAAGAAGAAGAAGAAGAAGAAGAAGAAGAAGAAGAAGAAGAAGAAGAAGAAGAAGAAGAAGAAGAAGAAGAAGAAGAAGAAGAAGAAGAACTACAGAGAACTAGAGAACACCGAGGATCAGCAAAAAGACTCTTGGCAGTCCACTCAAGGTGCCAGCCTGAGGCGGAAGCCTGGCTTGGCTATAATTAACCCCTCCTGGTGGAACTCCCAAAAATTAAAGTAGCTAAGTAAAATATTATTGGGGTAGATCGATGATGTCACCGGCTTTCAGAATGTTAGAAATAACCCCCAAGTGGTGACATCAAAACTGTTACAAATTGGACGATAGGATCGATGAGGTCACTGCTTGTGAACGTTAGAAATAACCCTGGGCGGGTGACACGGTACCAGCTGGCTACAAATTAAGACGATAGTGTGATCGATGAGGTCACCTGCTTAGAACGTTAGAAATAACCCTCTAAGTGGTGGACATCAAAATTGTTAATACAAAATATTATGATAATGTGATCGATGATGTCACCGGCATAGAACGTTAGAAATAACCCTCTAAGCGGTGAACATCAAAGCTGTTATTACAAATTAAGATGATAGTGTGATCAATGCGACCACCGACTTAGAGCGCTAGAACAGCGGTAAACATTTGCGGTAAATTTACCTCTAAGGGGTAAACATTAAAACTGTTCAATATAAGTTCGGCGCCCAAATTCTTTTAAGATGTACTTTTAACATTTATCAAATGATCTCAATAGTTTGTTTGATTTCACCTTATCTAATTCTATCGTTTTAATAAATTAGGATTCGGTATGTGTTGAAGTTCATAGACCAATTTCCTTAAAGTGTTTATCTAACTTCTTTTTGAATAAATCGATGTTACCGCTGTTCACTATTTCATAAGAGAGACTATTCCACTTCTCAATTACATCGTAAGTGAAGAAATTCTTTGCGATATTGGTTTGAAATCATTTATGACAAAGTTTATGCCCATTACTTCGTGTTACATCGTTAAAATCATATCTAAAGAACTGCCTGTAATCGATATTTTCAAATTTATTTAGTATTTTGAAGACTTCTATTAATTTTCCTCTCAATCTTCTTGTTTCTAAGGAATGTATATCTAATTATATCTAAGAAGAAGAAGAAGAAGAAGAAGAAGAAGAAGAAGAAGAAGAAGAAGAAGAAGAAGAAGAAGAAGAAGAAGAAGAAGAAGAAGAAGAAGAAGAAGAAGAAGAAGAAGAAGAAGAAGAAGAAGAAGAAGAAGAAGAAGAAGAAGAAGAAGAAGAAGAAGAAGAAGAAGAAGAAGAAGAAGAAGAAGAAGAAGAAGAAGAAGAAGAAGAAGAAGAAGAAGAAGAAGAAGAAGAAGAAGAAGAAGAAGAAGAAGAAGAAGAAGAAGAAGAAGAAGAAAAAGAAGAAAAGAAGAAGAAGAAGAAGAAGAAGAAGAAGAAGAAGAAGAAGAAGAAGAAGAAGAAGAAGAAGAAGAAGAAGAAGAAGAAGAAGAAGAAGAAGAAGAAGAAGAAGAAGAAGTTTATTATTAAATCTTATTTAAAAATACCTAGATCTGTGATGCGGTCTTTGAGGAGGATTATTCCCAAAACCAACTACGAATGACCTTCCACTTGATCCAAGAGCATAATCTACTTGATTCTGAGCCAAAGATCTGTTTTCATCAACGTCAATGCCAAGGGAAGCTGCCTATAAATGTAGTATAGTGTTTATATTAACTGTTTGGAATCAATGATTCATTAAATTGTTTAAAAGGATTTTGTGGTTTAAAAAGTTTTTTTTTTAATTATTTTATTATTATTTATATTACCCTGAATAAGATGAAAGCCACGTTGGACGCATGTCTAAGAGATCCCCAGTGTGAAATGTATACCATACCTTGGGGAGTGCGTGGAGAACTATTTCTAATAAAGCTTGCATAGTCAGTAAGGGCCTGATTGTATTTAGAATCTCCACCAATTTCGGCACCAAGAGCCTGATAATATTTTGTTTACTAATATAAGAATTATAATTACAAAACAGAAAAATAATTTATCAGACCAAAATATTGCATACTCGCTCTTAATCTCAGAATTCGTTACCATAATTCCCGCAATTTTGTTATCCCAATCAAAGTTGTGTGGCCAGCTTGCATCATTGCTTAAAAGGCCAAATTCATCAACGTAATTGCTAGCTTTGTCTCTGTATGTTGTATCGCCAGTTGCTCTGAATAACCAAAGTGCTCCCCAAGCGAGCTCGTCTTTGTAAGAGTAAGAACTTTAAAAAGGAAATATTTCGTCATTATTTTCTAGTAC
>JABUQX010022883.1:65000-90565 GCA_015478945.1 Trachelipus rathkii
TTCCAAGCCGGGATGATTTTCTCCACCTCACTCCACCACTATTACATCCGTTTACCCAAACCGATTATCTTCATTCTTTTCCACATGACCAAACCATCTCAACGTACTTTTCATTTATTCTTCATTTACCCCTTTCTTCACACACACAACTCTCTAATACGTTTCATTCCCAATTTTATCAATTCTTCTACACCTAACACGACCCTTAAGATTCTCCATCTGAACACATTGTCTTTAAATCAATACCTCTTATTCCAGACTATAGTCTCACTACTATACATTAACACATGTAGCAACATACCCTCATGTAAGACCGTAGCTCACTCAAGACTTAGTCCCTTTACATCCACCAACGATTTAATTGCACCAGCCACCTTCCTGCTATTCACAACTTTCCTACTCTCTCTGCATCATCCATTCCCTTTTCATCCAACATTTATCCTAAATATTTAAACCTAAACACTTTTTCCAACTGCTCACCATCTAACATAACTTCACACCGAGGACTGTCCTCACTCACAACCATAACCTTACTCTTATCTACGTTTACTTTCAAAACCCCTCCTTTTTACACCACCCTAACCAAATTTCTACAATTCTCTCAAAGTCTCTGTCAGATTCTCCACACAAACCAAATCACCGATATAATAGGTAGGAAACCTCCACTCTCTTCCATTCTCCATCATTCTAACACTATCCCCTGCCACCCCACCTCTAATTCTTTCATAACCTCATCCATATGCAAATTGAATAGCCAAGGAGACATAAAACATCCCTGCCTCACCTCTGCTATTAATATTAAAACCAATCACCTTCGACTCTAATTTATTCTTGCACACGCTTCACTATCGTTATACATACTTTTGATTTCATTTCAGAAGCTGTACTACCCAAACATACATATATGACTAAACACCTGCCATTAGAGCTTCCCCTATTAATCCTATCGTACGGCCTGTTGCAAACCATAGAACCTTAAATAAAATTTATTCTTCTCCTCCCTCATTTTCCCATTCATTTGTTTCAATGAAAGATTTGATCCACAAATCCTCTACCATTACTAAACGCACTGTTTTTCACCAAATCAGTACTTCATCCCTCGACGCATTTTTTGGGCATAATACCATCATATATCTCCCTACAACACTCAATAAACTATACCTTTATAATACTACCAGTTACCTATAACACCTACCCTTTATATAAGGGTACTATTATTGCTTTCCTCCAATCCCTTCTGAACTATACCCTCCATTAAAAGCTTTGTTAACACATTTATTCAAATCCAAATCAATTTACCATCTCGCCTATATTACTTTTACTGGATTTGACGACAAAATTTATTCTTTTATTCCTCATATTTTTAAAATCACTTAATTAAAAAACTCTTTTTGACAGGGAATACAAAATTTCGTCATCTTATGTTAATTTTACAAAAGATCTTGATTTCCTGAAAACATTATTCCTGAAGAATGGGTTCCCAGGAATTTATAATTGACTTCAACTTTTTCGAAAATTACTTTCAGCAAAAATTTAAAGACAAACTCAGGCTAAATTAAACCAGCTCCTAAGGATATTTTGTATATGAGGTTGCCCTTCTGGGGAGGAAAAATCAGTTACAAAATTCGATGTAAAATTGATGTGGTTGTTTTAAAAACAAACTTTTCACAGTTTAAATTTAGATTTAGGATTTTTCGAGGAAAACAAAAATTTCGGAAAATATTGTTAAATTTAAAGTAAACTTCCCTTTACCTTTATGCCACAGTAATATTATTATTCCAAGTGAGGTGACTGCGATGCCATCCTACATAGGAAAGACAATACGAAGCCTTTCCACACGTATTGCTGAGCATAAAAGGTATTTCATTTAGAACTCTAGACCATTTTCATCATCCCCCCTATTGAGGCTATAATGCTCATTCTCTTCAGGAAAACGACCATATACAGGATACGAATTTTTGAATATTGTCCCAAACTGAGGAACCCGATCTTCAGTTTTTAGAATCCTTGTATATTTGACATCTCAAACCGACCTTAATGAAAATCTAAGTTTTAACAGTCTTTAATACTTGAAGTGGAGGTTTTGTTTTAAATCATGAACTCTAAACCACATATTATTGTAATAATTAATTTATCTATATTGTATATTTATTTCACTTTATATTATTTTAACTTTTTAATTTGTATTATTAATTCTATTTTAAAATTTATCATTATATTGTAAGTCTTGAAAATGGGAAAAAGGATTCTTACCCGAAACCTTAGTCGGTAATAATTAATTTAGATATTTATTTGCTATTTGGTTTTTTTTTATTATTTTTCTTTTTTTTTTATTAATTTCGTTATATATAAATATATATATATATATATTATATATATATATATACTTATATATAGATATATATATATATATGAAATAATATATATATAATATATATATATATATATATATATATATATATATAATAGTTATATGTATATATATTGATATACTACTTTATATATATATAATTTATATATATATACTATATATATAAAAATATAATCATATATATGTATATGAATATATATATATATATATATATATATATATATTAATATGTATAAATATATATATATTATAATTATATATATATAATAATATATATATATATATTATATATATATATATATATATTATATATATATATATATATATATATTATATATATATAATAATATATATATATATATTATGTATATATATATATATAATAAATATATATATTATATATATATATATATATATATATATATATATATATTATAATTATATATTATTATATATATATATATATATATATATATATATATATGATATAATGAATACCTTTAGTATTCGTAAATGAAAATTTATTTAGAATACATAAGAAATAATAATATCAATACGCAGAAAAATGTAAAAAAATATTGGCAAGCCAAAAATGCCAAAAGTACTTGCAAGTACTTTCAAATTTTTCAAGTACAAGAGCTGCAAGTACAAGGTACACTTGGTTTTTTTTTAGAAACTTCGTTACAAGTACAAGTACAAGTTATAGTAATAGTACAAGTACCAATACAAGTACAAGTACTGTGTACTTGAACCCAAGCCTGATATAAATAAATATATGATATATATATATATAATTATATATATATATATATAATATATATATATATATATATTACTATATATATATATATATATATATATATTATATATATATATATATATATATATATATATATATCATATATATATTCTTTAACAGAATTTACCACACTCACGGGCCTGAGCCTTTTCAAGGAGGGGGCAGGAAATAAAATACAGGAAAGCCACCCGAGCCCAAACCTAACGCAAATCTCTCAGGGAGCGCAGACGTGGGTTTTAAAGAGAGGAAAATTTAAATACAGTAGGAAAAAACAGAAGATGGCAAAAAGTTCCACAGAAGAGAAGTGTCTAGAATGGAAGGAAACACCACAACGAACGAGTCTGGGATTTCCAATACTCACGCAAATTCATGCGAGAGCATTGGCACCCCTTGTATTGCGAGGGCGACGCAATGGAGGGGGAATGCGAGTGGCCAACTCCTCTGAGCATCTACCGTTGTAGTACCTATAGAAAAGAGATAGTGCGCCAACGTCACGTCGCAGAGAAAGAGGGCCAAGAGAGTTTGAAAGTAAGGGGTTAGTTAATAAGTCTCTTAGCTTTAGACTCAAACTCAATGCATAAGGTTGGTGGAATAGGAACCTCCCTAAATGTGGGAACAGTACTCACAAACAAGGGCGAAATAACGGCCCTTATAGAAACCTGGAGTACGCTGTGCAGAAGAAAAATAGTTATACAACCTAAACAGAACCCTCAGATTCTTTTGAGGCCACTGTTGCAACGATAGAAATTGAGGTTTCCAAGAAATTTTTTGTCTGTTGGTCAGAACAAGACTATGTATGTTGTCAAAAGGTGTGTGACGTTAGAACCGTCGAAAAAAATAGGAAAAGTTAGGAGGTGTTTTTGAGAGGGAAGATGTAAAGTAGTGAGTTTCAAAGAGTGAATTTCACAAGCGTTTGTCGCGGCCCACCGAGGAAATCCCATCCAGGTTCGGCAAGGAATAGGAATTCGGAAAGCTGAAGACGAGAGCAATTCTAGATGCAAAAGATGGAGCAGATTTGAAATGAGTTGAGGGATGAAGAGTTGAAATATCGTCATAAGAGTGAATTGAGTTAGAAGTATAGCTGATGAGATCGTTCATGTAATGTAACAATAAAGTTGGAGAAAGAACAGAATCCTGGGGAACACACAACTAACAGGAAAGGAGAAAGAATGCTCTCCATCAACAAGCGATGAAATGGAGCGATCAAAGATAAAACTTGGCAAGAGTTAGCAAAGAGAAGGAGGAAATCCAAAGCCGAAGTGGAGCTTAGGTAGTAGCGACGCATGCCATTACGTCGATCAAAAGCCTTTTTGATTATATCGACGCTCGCGCCTCCCCATAGTCCCTAAGGGCAGAAGACCATTAAATCAGTTACATAGGAAAGTATGTCACCAGTTGACCTCGAGCTTCGAAAACCATATTGATGAACTGAAAGAAGGGAATCGGACTCCAATGATCTGGGAAATGAGAGTATGAAGAGTTTCAAAGTTTTAGATAGAATACAAGTGGAGCTATAATGCGAATATTTGAAGGGTCAGAGCGACTACCTTTTTTCGGAATTGACTGGACATATGCGCGCTTCCAGCACTGAGGAAATGTATTTGTATTAAGGCATAGAGAGTAGAGCTGAACGGGAGGGGGCAGCTCGGAAGCACACTCTTAAAAACCGGGGAGGGAATGCATTCCGGGCACTAGCTTCCTGACACTCATAGATCTCAGAATCCCATGCACCGCTCATGCGGTAATCGCGGGGAAAAGAGGCAAGGAAAACCTGAGAGGAGAGAAGCAGGGGAGGAGGGATGCCGGAATCGTCCAGGGTAGAATTAGAGGCAAAAAGGAGGCCGAAGAGATTAGCCTTTTCAGTAGCAGAGTTAGTTACAGAACCGTCAGAGCGAATAAGGTGAGGAAGGCAGATTTACAAAGTTGTTAGAGATGTTTTTTGGCAATGAGAGCCAGAAAATTTTTTATCAGTAGGATAGCCAAGTAGGTTGTCGCACTTTTTTTTTAGTAAAAGCGCGCTTAGCCTGTCGAATAATAGCTCTTGCAACGATTCCGAGCCAGAATGGAAATTAGTTAAGAGTGATTAGGAGAACGAGATTTTCTATGCCGATAGCAAACGTCTCTCTCCTGAGGGGGGGGGGGGGTATGGAGCGAGAACATTCCCCATCAAACCATTGGATTTTTGTGGAGAAAAGATTTTACGTTGAAGATGGAAATGAACCCCGCTCATTACCCTCCGACGATTACGCGCTCCTACCTTTCAGCGGTAATATATATATATATATATATATATATATATATATTATATATATATTATATATATATATATATATATATTAGTATTATTATATATATTATATTATATATATATATATTATATATATATGTTTGGCTCTCTTAATGTATAAAGGTTTTTCATGAAAACTCAAGAGCTCTCAGGGGACGAGTCAAAATATCTAAACTGCATATAAATCCATTGTGATTGGTCCTCGACGGCCTAAAATAGAGTTGCTAAGAGCTTGAGGCTTGAGAAATCCGGAGACTCAAGGTGTGAGAAACGAGATGCCATGACAATAGTATGTTGGCTCTGTCATCGGCAAAAAACGTATATTATAAATGGAGTTGGATTTAAAATGATAAATTGATTTTTAAAGTTTAAACATTTATTCTTAAATAACATTTAGTTGACTCAATTTGTGATATTGTAAACTAGATAATAGAAGTGCTTAATAATGACATAAACCGTGCTGAGTTTTGTTATTCCAATACTATCTTACTAATTGCTATTTCAAGGTGATTCTCTTAATAGGGCCATTAATATTATAGAGATTAGTCTTTGTATAAAGTATTTTGATGAACCCCGAGTGACCAAACTCCCCTTTAGTCCTTCTGATCTGGGGGGGGGGAGCGTATAGCAACTAAAATAAGTGGTGATTGAATAGCGAAGAATAAATAGCGTGAAGAATCCCGTTATTTTAAAAGTCGTTAGCCGTTCGAAAAGAGCGCCATTTTCAGCTAATATCACCGGTCAAAAAAAATAATTAAAAAAAGATAAATAAACATGCTGGAGAAAAAGAAGAGCCTTTGTTAAAATGCTCACCCATTAAAAAAGATCTCCCTGATTCAAGACCACGAGAGGTAGGGGAAAGTCCAGTACTACCCCAAAAACATCCGCGAAAACTTCGACCGTTTCTATTGCTTCCCCCAAATCTCTACTTAGGAGAGAAGAAAACTCAAATTCGGATGGGGAGGGAAGTCGGGAACTGCATACCCCACTTCGAACAAGATCTGTTACCCCCACAATTTCTCCCCCCTTGGTGGAAACTCCACGAACCAGTCTGCCTATCGGTGCCATACCAAAGTTAGATGTGCGGAAAATAATTAGATGGTTACACACGACTATAACTGTATTTAAACTGAATGGGATAGGCGATCCGAAAGAACGCGTGAGAACATTAGCCTCCGTCTTCCCCCATGATATCGTAGCGATCATCAGGTTCCCCTTGGGAGAAGATTGCTTCCAAAAGTTAATTAAGGCTATAGAAGAAGCTAATGCACCCAATCTGCTCAATCAAGTCAGAGAGATTTTCAAAAACGGAAGAAAAAAAGAACTCCCTTCAGCTTACTTAGAGAGAGTTCGAGATGTTATGGGTAGAATAGGATTTGATCTTCTAGCGGAAAACAGTGCGCCTTTCGTTCACGATTTGTTTATTAATAAACTACCATCTCGCATCCAAGAAAGTTTAATGACGTTGGCAGACGATAGCAGTCTTAAAAAAATAACGAAAGTAGCAGATAATTTATATAACAACTTTTATAGGAACGACTACGAAACCCCATATGAGCGAAGGGGGAGAGAATATTGGGGGGCAGTAAATCATCTGCAAGAAGAACCTTGTCCGTCTCGAGAAGAAGGAAGAATCTATGGAAGGAGTCAAAATACAAACGATAACCACAACCATCCGGTTTTAGAAGAGGCTAATGTAAACAAAGAATTCTTTCGAGAGATTAAACGACTGCTTAAAACTCTCACCAAGGTCGCGGGACAGCTCAGTAAAGCCGCCAAACCGACTCATAAAAAAGAGCAACCACCCTCTCAAAATAGAAGAAATGCTCCTAGAGAACGTAGACAAGGCAACGCTGCGAGTGCGGAACTGTTATGGAAATTGTGTAAACCCCATGCGAGATTCCTACATCGAAGCTACACAGGTCACTCGGAATTTTGCCCGATGTACGCCTTAATATACCCGCCAACAAGAGAAAGTCATCCAGCCCCTACGTCAAACCCCCAAAGGAGGCAGGGGAACGCAACAGATCCCCCCCACAGGAGTTAGGGGGGAGGTAAATATTTTAAATGAATAGGATCGTATTTTTAGTTCTGGAGAGTTAGCTATAGGAAACAATTCCCATAGGTTAATGAGTGATAAAAATAATTGGCACTATAATGGGAATAGTTATAATAATGATAATAATATTAATAATAATAATGATTATAGTAGTAATAGTAATTTAGCTTTGAATAATTTTAAAGGTACTGAGCAAAGAGCTCAATAGCATGTACAAGGAGGTTATCCTCCTTCCAACGAGCCTCTGAATGTTCCGATTATTGATAGGAGTATCGATGTGACCCATACGATACCAATGCTTGCCTCTAACGGTGCCGAAAATCTGGTAGTTACGGAAGCTCCGATAGGAGAAATTCCTGTTATAAATAATATTAATGGAGCAAATAATGTAGGAAATTATAAACTTTATACTATTGTTGATAAAATATCAAAAAAAATCTTTATTATCGATTCAGGTAGTGAATTGAATTTGATAAATATAGATGGGGATGATAGTATATCGATTGTCGGTCAAATGCTAACGATACTGTATTTGATATCTATTCCCGCGAAAATATTACGCTTGATTTAGGTTTAAAAAGAAGATATACTGTGGAATTTCTGACTACTAAATTACCAATTTGAATTTTGGGAATGCCCTTTTTGAAATTATTTGGTTTCAATAATAATTTTGAATTAGACACTCAGAGCCACGAATGTATTAATTTATATTATAATACGATTTGTAAGGATAAGGCTTTCATTCACACACTCTCTCAATTTTTCTCTGCTGTAGTTTCTAATTAACTTTTTAGTGATATACCAATAATTAATAATCTTGTAAATGAATATAACGTTTATTTGTAAATTCCTATTTGCCCGAAAATTTTAAACTGCGTGAAACCCAACTCATAGTTTGGTCAGACTTGTTCGAAGAATACGGGGGAGAGGGGAACAAGGAGGCGAAACTTAAGAGGAGAAATGGAGGGGATACATTTTATTATATATATATATATATATATATATATATTATCATATATATATATATATACTATATATAATATATATATAATATATATATAGATAATATATATATATATATACTAAGTATATATATACTATATATAGTATATAATATATATTATTACTATATATATATATACTATATATATATATGTAGGTCAGTGGGACTACCCTTTAAAAGAGTTACATGAAAAAGATCAATGATGTCGGAAATCGCCGAGCGCTCTCGTGGCAACCCGCTGCAGTGTCACGTGTTGCTAAAACCCATAATTAGAAGAGCGCATAAAGTTGCCAAACGCTGCATTTTAACATTTTTAATTTTAATTTTAATTTTATTTTATTTTATTTTTTAAGGGGTTCGAGCCGACGGCGGGACAGAGGGGGACGAAGTCTCCAAGTCGTCCCCCGCTGAGGCCGAGAGACGCCTGATCCTTCATCGTTCGCGCATTTGTAATCTTGGTATTAACTTTAGTTAAGAAAAAAATGTTTTTGGTCAACTCTGAGCTCTATTGCCTTGAAATAATCGAAAAAAATTGATTACATCGTTCGTTCGATATATATCGGTTAACTTTCTTTTAAAGGAAAAGTTCCGGTCAGCGTCCTGAAAGCAACCTGCAAGTAACTAAAAAACTATAACAGCTAGGAAAATAAATAGAATTTTAATTATATTAAGAGACAGTTTTATCGATGAAATTAAAAAAAAATAACGCTTTTGAAAAATTTAAAATTGCTAAAAATGTTGGAAAACTGTATGATAATTATCGTTTTTGTGAAGTACGAAGGAGCGCCATAGTTTCCAAAAGTTGATTTTTTTTAACTAAACCGATACTCCAAGGGTAAACAAAAAGATGGACCGAGTCGGGATTTCTCGGCCTACCGGGGGACGACGTGGGGGATTTCGTCCCCCCCTCTGTCCCACCGTCGGCTCGAACCCTTTAAAAAAAACATTTTCTCCAGAGCATAATAAAAAAAAACAATATTTGGTAACTCTTCTCTCGTACTACTGCAGAAATGAAGGTTCTCAGAGGTACGCTGCAGACCTAAGATGATATAATATTAAGGTGTTATTAAGTAAATATTAGACATAAAATACATCTTTTTTTTAAGTTTTCATCAATGAGATTCTTGCTGAATCAAAAATGTTATTTATTTTCCTGTAGCTGTTTAAGTTTTTTTAGTTAACCTGCATGTTGTTTCGGGTCTGATATATCACTATATATACTTATATATATATATAATATTATATATATTATATATACTATGTCATATATATATATGACTATATATAGATATATATATATATATATATATTATAATATTTATATATATATATATAATTATATATATATACTATAAGTATATTATATATATATAGAATAATATATATAATATATATATATATATATATATAAGTATTATATATTATTATATTATAAAGTATATTTATATATACTTATATTTATAGTAGATATAATATATATATATATATCATAAATATATATAAATAGTATGATATATTGTGTGTGTGGTGTGTGTGTGTGTGTGTGTAAGCGAAAGTGTAAGTGTGTATAAGTTTTGTTCATTGGTTTGTCTGATAGTTAGGTTAGGTTAGTTACGTAACCTACAATACGAATTGCGATAGGTAGCAGAAGTCTTGATTGAGGTGGATGTAAAAAAAGTCTACATTGAGCACCTAAAAATTAAAATTTTGGAATCTTCTTTTCGTTAAATAACAGGTAAACATTACAGCTTTCACATTCCTTTTCTTCTAATATTAAATGGTAGTATTGCAAAAACGCTGACAAATTGCTTTCGTTACTTATTAATTCGTGTATGCACTTAAGAGACATTATTTCAATAAACTTAGAAAACAAACCAATTATGTAGACTAGCCTATCCGTGATATCGTAGCCTATCGACTCTGAGTCGCTGAGACACCACCCCGCAGTTATGCGGGAGATGGTGATGGGCATAATGATATTATATATATATATATATATATAAATATATATATATATATATATATATATATATATATATATATATATATAGTATATATATTAAATATATATATAATTATATATATATATTATATATATATATATACTATATATATAATATATAATATATATTATATTATATATATATATATATATATATATATATGAGTATATAATATATATATAATATATATATTCAAATAATTTTGCTTCAGTACGTTAATTAAAATTTGTATAAAGAAGTTTAATTGCATACTTTAAAGCAACATTTTAGTACATTTCTTTTGTTTCTAGTACTTTTCTTTAGTTTTTATGCTGCTTATCTAAGAAATTGCTTAATATTATATATAATCAGTATATTACGATGGTATATTATTATATAATATATATATATATATAATATATATATAGTACTATATATATATATATGAGTCTATATATATATATATATATATATATGATATATATTTATTATATATAGTATATATCATTGTTATATAGTAATTATATAATATATATATTATAATATATATTATATATATATAATATATATATATATTATATAACTATGATCGGAGATGTTTCGGATATACGAACTCGGCATCATATGAAAAAGGGAGATATCACTCTGTTACTAAGGGCAGGGAACCCCTTATGTCAATAATAATATGATATATATAGTATATCTATAGTATTATATAATATATATATATAATTATATATAGTATATATTAGTATATATATATATATATATATATATATATATTATTATATATATATATTATATATATATATATATATTATATATTATATATATATATATATATACTATTACATATAGTAGTATATATTATATATATATATATAATATATATATATATTACTAGTTATATATATATATATATTATATAGTATACTATATATTATTAATTAAAAACTATATTATATATATTATATACTATATATATATATTATATATATATATAGGGCGAACAGGAGCTAGAAAACGCCGGCCTTTCAGCTTTCTGCTTGTAGAACTCTGGACCAGCATTGAATCTTAATGTGCCTAAGAACATGAATATTCCATGGCTCTGGAGAAGCGAGTTCTAGGCAAATGGAAGACGATGCTAAGTTCCACTGAAGGGTGACCCTACTGAGGTGTATTAAATCAGGTACTAGCGTCGAAATCCATGCGCGCGAGAAGTTGTTTTCTACAGAGTTCTAGGATCAAGATTTTCTGCAGAAGGAAGAAGATACTGGTCCAACTGACAGGGCAAAGCCCTACTTGTGAGATGGTAAATAAATAAATAATATATATATATTATATAGTTATATATATATATATATTATATATATGTAAATATATATATTATTATATATATATACTATATATTATATATATATATATACTATAGTATATATATATTCTGTAGGGTGATTGGTTAATAACGATATATTAAGATTATCTGTCATAACTTTACTCCTTCGAACCTGATGAACAAATCCTTGCTCGCGCTCGTGACCAATCCGAATCAAACCTAACACCTTTTTATTAGATTCCTCAACCTGTATTGTAAACAGTATCCAGGCCTCTCTGGTTAGTTGACTCCGCCTGTGTGAATATTGCGTGCCCTCAAATACTTACACTCCTCAACTTATCCTTTTTAGAAGGACCCTTTAAGTGGAACAACGTTTGACCGAGTTCTTTATCTTATGTGAAAACAGGTTCAGTCAATATTATTTCTTATCAATGAATGAACCTTTACTTGTGTATCGATCTTTCAATCACGAAAATACGTCTTTTAGACTTAAACAATAGCTAATCTGAATTATTGATAACATGAAAAGTAAAACACGTTTTTGGAAATACTCAATGAAACCACTGGGATAAATTTTAGAAATTTATTTTTAATAACAAAAAATAAATAAAATGTACTGGCCTTCAAACTTAGATTTTAATAAGTCCATGACGATGTATCTCGAATGTCGTTGGGTATTCGCAAATGCGCATGCACATATAGAATCTTCAGTACTATATATCGGTTTATATTATATATAAGTATATTATTATATATATAGTATATATATATATTATATATTGTATATATTATATCAATATATATATTATATTATATATATATGACTATTATATATTAATATATATACTTAGGCTTGCAGGTTTATAATTCCATGTACATGTATCCGGATGTCCGTAGGTATCCGTTTACATGCGCACCATATAGAACCAAATACTAATAACCAAGTATATATTATATATATATATTATATTAATATATATATATATATTTATATATATATATAAAATATATATAGTATATTATGTAATAATATATATAATATTATATATATAGTATATATATATATGATATATATATAATAATATATATATATTATAAAATATTATATATATAGTAATATATATAATATAATATAATATATATATATATACGAAAATATTAAATATTATGCTCTAAAAAAAATATATCAAATATCAACACAAAATGCCTTTTAACAATAATATTTATATTAAATCTTCGCCCATAAATATATATATATATATACGTATATTACATATGATAGAGATTGGATCATTTCATTTATATATTTGTTGATTTGTCGTTCTTCTGTGCTCCATGAAGGTATCCATCGCCACATTATTCATAAATATTTACTTGTACGTTTGATACTAATTATTGTGGTAATTCCTGTTACTCGTGTTGTTCAAATGTATGCAAATGCAGCTGTCAAGTTCCCAGTGATATATTTGAGCACAGATTGCCAACTAGTAATATAACAAATCTTAATTTCAAATAAAAAAATGCTGGAACTTTTGGCAATTTACGTGTAGTAAAACATAAATTTAATCGTTAAACACTTTAAAATTTTTATCCCAGAATCTGTATTTTATTAAAATAAATACACTTCAATGATAAATACCCTTACCTGCTAGTGATATATAGTAACACCGCAGACAAAATGCATTTGCAATTGCATTCACAGACGATGCTTTTTAATAATAGCAATGCGAATTACAATAAACACCAATTATATTAAACACACAGTAAAAGCACCATTAAGGTTAACAAAATAAGCCACGATATTTCCACACTGAAAATTACAACACCATATTACATTTAGAACATTACTACATATTACTTTACAAAATATAAAATAAGACACTCCGATTTACAAGACTATGCACATTAAAATAATAAATAGTTGATCAGAACAAGGGCGACAAGCGCATACCAACTGTAAGCACTTTGATTAACAACGAATGAAGCAAAAAGATATGAAAATTCATATTTTAACTGATTTATACAAATCTCGTCATTCAGTTTACGCTTAACATCGCAATCACAATTCCTAAAATAATTAATAAAATGATGTATCCACTTATTTAGGTTATTTTAGAAAAACCAAATGTATATTAAACATTTAGCAAGACCGAAAATTGGTATCTCTGTACAATTGAACTTCGTTCACAAGAAATCACAAATTTTCTCTAAAATCGAAACATAAAAGCCAAATGCATTTATACATTGTGAGCTTCACATTATGTTATAAAATCATTAAATATTATTCATAACAAATTTATCTATAATCTAAAACAAATTACATAAACTAATAATGCCGTAGTTCCTTATAACAGTTTTTACTATAAATAATAATAATAATATAATAATAATATAATGAATAATAATAATAATCAATTATGTATTAATTTTATATCAAGTTTTGTGAATGACAACGCATTCAAAACTTAGCTTCTCAAAGTAAGTCTCCGAAAAACAGTTTCTATGCTTTCTTTACTCATGAATTACAACATATTTAGCAAAATTTTCGACGAGCCGCTACAATCATACACCGCGTATATATAGAAAAATGAAAGAGATATTGCAATTGGCAAAATGTTGGCATTACTTTAACAATACATAAATGAAGCATGTTTATATATTAACGTGTTAAATTGCATTACAATATATATAATATAATAATAATAATAATAATAATAATAATAATAATAATAATAATAATAATAATAATAATAATAAAATATAATAAATAATAATAATAATAATAATAATGAATAAAATAATAATAATAATATAATAATAATAAATAATAATAATAAAAATAAATGCACTAACCGCATTAAATTTTACATAAAATAAAATTAAGCCGAAAAGCTAAATTCCCCGTAATTTCACCTGGGTTATATATAAATATATATATATATATATATATATATATATATATATATATATATATATATATATATATATAGATAATGTTTATATAATATATATATATATATTATATATAGTATATATTATATATTATATATATAATATATATTAAAATATATATAATATATTAGTATTTATATATAGTATATATTACGTATAATATATATATATATATTATATACTATATATATATAAATATATATATATATATTATATATATATATTATATATATATATATTATAGTGATATATATATATATATTATATATAGTTACCAGGATTGTTTTCATCAATCTTTGCAGAGGGTCTCGCCATGGTCATTTCTTCTGGTCTACCCCAATTGGCATGATCTATATTTCCATCGCCAACCTGAGCGAAAAAAAACATATCTTTAGTAATGACGTTTTAAGATTTTATTATTAGGTAAGAATAAAAATGACTGAAGTTGTTATATAATTTATAAGAGTTTTTAATAGAAAATTTTTCATTGATTTCAATATTAATAACACAAAATATTTATATTAATGGAAAAAGTAGAAATTTTCCCATTTGAAACAACCTTCAATAATCAAAGGAAAAGAGACTAAGGTTCCTCCTTTCCAAATACGAAGTGTAGATTCTCAGAAGTGTAAACTATAGTATATTTTCATTGCTTTAGATAATAATGAAAATTAAGAAACTCTTTATCGAGTACCTGCCCATAGAGTTCTGAGGTTGATGTATGAGCTTTGAGGAAGTATTCAGCACCCCAACGTATTGCAGCTCATGAGAGCATATTAAGATGGTGTTTTTCATGTAAAAAGAATATTATATCTATATAGTATATAATTATAATATATATATATTACTATTATAATATATTATGATATATATATATGATATTATATATATATATATTATTATATACTATATAAGTATATTATATATAATATATATATATATAATAGTATATATTATATATTATAAGTATATTGTAATCACTAGTGTACATAGGACAAAGGTATATAAATCTCAATAGAGTTTTAGTAATGAAGAAAACTATCTCACCATCTCAATATAAGGCGAAATAGAAAGGTTGGAAATGTCCATTTCTTGTAGGTTGGTGGGATGTTAGTTTTGGTATTTTGTGGATCAAGTTGTGTTTTTGATAACTTGTATCGAATGCTTTGTTCATGTCGATGGCTTGCTTATTGTTTATGTGTGGTTTTTGGAGTTTTAGGGCGCGTTGATTAATGGGTTGTATTCATGTTTGGTGATGCGTTGTAGTTGAGATGTGTTTTGTTTTGAAGCGCGTGTTCGAATTTGTGTTTTGGATGATGTGTGGGACTTATTTTGCTTAGTATGTTTTTTTCTAGTAATTTGCATAGAGTTGTGTATAGAGAGATAGCACAAAATGGATGAGGTCAGAGGAGTCTTTTCATGGTTTTTACATTTGGGATAATGATAGCTTCTTTCATATAAGGGAATGAAGTTTAGGGCTATGAGCTGTTTATATAATTCTGTACTAATTGTGTTTAAAGCTGTGTTCGCTAGGTGTTTGGAGGTGTTGTTTGAGTATTGGTCTTGGGGGCAGTTTGCCGGTGAGTTCTTTTAAGTGTCTTTGTAGTTTCTAGGTTAGTTGTTTTGTATTTCTATGTTTTGGTGCGAGTTTTATTTTCTTGAGGGCTTTTGATGATTTCCTGCTTTGAGGTGTGTGGTTTTTTGACTTGCTTTGCGAACGTGAGTGCGAGAATGTGTTTCGCACTCTCTGTTTGGTTTGTTTTGATGGACTTTTGTGTGTTGGTGGTTTTTTGAATGGAATCTAATGAGTGTGTGTTTGTTGGTTTGTTGAGTTTTTTTTCAGTGTATTTATTGTTTCCACATTCTGGTGTTGTTCGTGTGTTGAGATGTTCTTGTGAGGAAGGTTTGGAAGTTGTTTGAAGAATGTATGTTTGTTAAGTTTATGATTTGGGTATTTAGAGCGTTAATCTGTGTTGTCGTTTGGATTGATGTGGGTGTTTTTGTTCTGAGCGAGTTGCATTGTTTGATTGGTTGTTCTATTTCAGGTGTTAGGGTAGGGTTGTATTTTTTTAAGTATCCTCTGGGGGTGGCTTTGTTGGCTGCTTTTTGAATTAGAGAAGTGAAATTTTGTATGGATTTGTTGAGTGTTGATTTGTTAGTAGTATTTAGGGGATGTATGTTGTTTTCTATATGGTTCGAGAATAGTGTTCAATCTACTTTTTTGTAGTTTGTGTGTGTCTTTCTGAGTGGGTAGTTTGGTTTGTTGATATGTTGGTATTTTATTATGATGGGTAGGTGGTAGGAGTTTAGGTCGGTTTGTGTTGACCAGTGGAGTTTTGAGTGTAAATTTGGTGAACATAGTGCTATGTCTGGTAGAGTGCACGTTTGATTAGTTTGAGGTGGGTTTCTGGTGTAGCTCTTTGAGTTGTTTAAGATGTTGAGGTTTTAAAGGTTGGCTATGATGTGGGTTCCTCTTTGTTTTCTTTTTGGGGCGTTATACCATGTAGGGTGGTGTAAGTTGAGAGGTTTAGTTTGCCATTTCTGGGCATTGTGTTGAGGTGTGGTTGGGAATGTAGAAGTTTATTAGATTGTGTGTTTTTTTGTTTATCATTAATGTGAAGTACTGTGTTTTTGTGGTCTTGTCGTTTAATGTCGTTGAAGTTTGAAAGGTGGTATTTGTGCATGGTAGTTAGTTGTGTATAAAGGTTAGTAGAGTGTGGTTTGGGGTTTTTTGCTTGTGAAGATGGCATCATAGCCATAAAATTCCTCACTATCTTGTTGCATATTGGGCATATGTTGATTCCAGGTCAGGGGTTTGTTTCTCTGTCACCGGATTTTATTAGTTAGACTGAGGCATAAGTCGGGAAAGTATGCCTCATGATGAGTAGAAGTAGAAATAAAATTGTTGATCGGTGGAGAGTCCTTCGAATGATTTCAGATTTGTCCGGAAACAGCAGCGGCGCACATGCGTCGCAGTAGGACCACGGTCTCCCGTGGGTAGGGGGGGGCGAGAAAACTCTGAAATTCTTCGTTCAGGTATGCCGAAAGACTTTCGGTTCGGCCACTTTCCGCCCTTTTCTCTGTGAACCTATATATATTATATATATATATATATATATATATATATATATATGACTATATATATATTTCTATTAGTATATTATATATATATATAATATATATTATATATATATCTATACTATATATATATTAATATATTCAAAAAATATACTATTATATATATATATATATATATATATATATCTATATTATTAGTATTATATATAATTATATATCTATTTATCTATATATATATATATAATATATATATATATATATATATATATATATTAGGTGACTAAATATTCTTCCTAGGAATAGAAATTTATTAAAACATTAAACTAAGACCCACCCATTGAGTTGCTTTTCCATCCTATTGAGGCCGCTTAATTAAAGAAATAAACTTTTCGAAGAATTAGGACAATGATATATAGTATATTATTATATCATATATAATATATATAATATACTATATATTTATATAGTATATATTATATATATATATTATATTTATATTATACAATATATAGTATTATATATTTATATATATATATGTTATATAATATATAATATATCTAATATATTATATTATATATATATATATATATAATATATATATATATATATATATTATATATATATATATATATATAATATATATATATAGTATATATATATATATAATATATATATATATATATATATATATATATATATATATATATAATATTATATATATATATATATTTATCTATATATCATATATATATAATATAAAAATATATATCTATTATATATATTAATATAAATATTATATATATATTATATATATATAGTATATATGATATATATATATATAATATATATAAATATAGTATGATAATAATATATATATTAGTATTAGTATATATATATAGTTATATATATATATATAGTATATATATATATATATATATAGTATATATATATATTATATTTATTATATATATATATATAAATATATGATATATATTATATATATATATTATATATTATAATATATATTATATATATATATACATGTATTATATATATATATATATATAATATAGTATATTATATATATTATATATTAGGAACTTGAATGATTTACGCTCTGGAGTATCACGTCTGGATATGACAAGAGTGAAAAACAAAGTAAAGAGTTCAACGCTGATGCCATTGGAAATCCAAAGTTTAACAATACTCACCAGCTATCAATTAATATAAAAAATAACTAAATATTTTCATAGCGATTTAATAAAAAGACAGCTATATATAAATATATATATATATTATATTATATATATATATATATATATATTTATATATATATATAGTTATATTAATTAGTATATATATATGATATATTATATTATATATAGTATTATACTATAAGCCTAGTGATGGTACTTGGTTTGACACTACCAGCCTTTGTCCGCTTCGAAAGGAATAGAGAATGACTTTTGCTTTTAAACTTGGGAATATAATGTATATATGGGTAGGACGAACCGTGTAAATCTTCAAGTCTGTAAGGATGTATATAAGAGGGGGGTCATCCCCGAGATGTGATCGCCGATTTCGCGCTTCGCCCTTGTGGCGTGATCTGCGTGTGTGAGTTTATGCCTAACTGGTTATGTTGATCTTCTATCGTGGTTTGGTTATCTCACCCGCTGACCAACGATTGCTGCAGCCACCTGCAATCAACGATTCAAAATTTAAATATTATATGTATAAAATTATATATTTTATCTTTATTATTTTTTTTAAGTAGAGTGTTTCCGAAGGAACCACTTCTGAGTTTTTTAAATACCCATCTACGTATCCGCTCGTTCACCTTCTGCATCTCCTTCGTCAGCGTCTTGCGACATTGCGTTCATTCACCTTTTGTTCGCATCCCTAGCCAACGACTCAAGCTTCAGGTTCGCGCTGTCCCCGCAGGGTTCGACTCCGGCCGCGACTTCGGCTCCGGCTCCCGGCTCCGGTTCCGGCTCCGCATGCGCGCGTCGGGTCGGTATTATTATTATTATTTTTGTTTTTATATATTTCCGCCGCGGTTTCTTCTTCGCATCCGGTCCCGAGTTCGATATATCTCTCAGGGGTTGGGGTTAGGGTTATCGTATCAGGCTAATTTGGAGGGGTGTTAGTGAGAGGTAGCCTTGCTTGTATAGCGACGTCGTCCCCGTGGGCCCCCAAAAGGGGGCCCCCACTCCCCCTTAAAAAATCGATAAGTGTTCGTATAAGGTGAAATTTCGTGTTAGCTAGGAATATCCCCGAGTTGAATTTTCTAGACATCACTTGATATGTGCATTGAATGGTTGGGCTCCCGGCACCGGTCGGAGCCCTGCGGTGCCGAGTTAAGTAAACAGTCGTATAACCACAATCTTGGGGTGTCCTTATAGGGTTATCGAGGTCGTAGAGCTTTCGAAGTCATGATGATTATAAGCTCAGTATATGGGTGTCTAGGCGCGCCCCATTAGGGGGGTTCCGATAAAAAAAAGCGTCACAGAGTGCAAACAGAGGTCGAAGGAGGAATGAAGAAGGGTGAAAGAGGAGAATGAGGAGGAAGAAGAATGAAGAAGGAGGAGTAGGAGTTTGAACAAGCTGACCGGTGCTGGCTCCGGTGCGGTGCCGATTATTACAATATTGTGTCATTGATACAACGGTGATGCTCGCCTTGAAATATGGTTTTATCGGTCTGTAGATTTCGAAAATGAAGGTTTCAAACCATGCGAAGAAATTAAAAGAAATAAATAAATAAAATAGAAATAATAAATAAAATTTCTTAATTCTTTTTTGTTTATACTTACAAATTTACGTTTTTACAAATACCCTAAAGGCAGTAAATCACTAAATCAAACCACATCCAACCACCCTCCTCCCTCCTGACCATCTGTGCTCTATTGATCTATTGATTAAGGTCACGTTTCGAGTATCATTTTGAATATAAACATAACATAAATCAAGGTTTTTAAGTACAGAGATCAACGAATATATGATAACTAAACAAAGTTTTTACATTAAGTAAAAGCTTACTCTGGCATGCATCTGTAACTTATGAAGTATAACCCACAACGGAAACTTAGCCCTATCTTAGAACAAGAAATAAATGGTTAAGCATTTAACAAAGGAGCACACTTGAACAACAGGTAATGTATGATTTAACATGAACTGAATCGCAAAGACCGTAACTTTATTCTTACTGTTTTCAAAGCATGTCTCTAACATATTAACATTTCTTACACTAACCACAGTAACCATTTAGGCAAAAGATTTATCAACAACATTGGTTTAATTATCACATACAGACCAGCGATAAGTATGCTAACATAATAAAGTTTTCCACATTAATAAAGCTTAACATAGCATCCACTGAACTAAGAAAATAATGCCCAAGACAAACATAACACATCTAAAGCAGGAATAAGCAGTCACAATTAACAAAGTACCACACTTAACACCAGTAAAGCACCTAACATGGTATGCAATAAACTTTTCTTACTTTTTTTCAAGCATAACTTTCTAACATATTAACATTAATCTTACAATAAACATCGTAACATTTAGCAAAAATTTATCACAACAGTTGGTATATATTAGCATTAACAGGATCTCAGCGAAAAGGTATCTCTGAAATAATAAAGTTTTTCCACATTAATGAAAGCTACTAATAACATAACTGAACTAAAGATAAAATAATGCCCACCAGCAATAAGCATAACACATCTTAAGCAAGAAATTAGGCGCAGTCCAACGATTACCGAAAGTTCCATCACTTAACACCAGTAAGCAACTAACCATGGTATGCAAAACGTAAACTAATCTTACCTTTTTTCAAGCGTAACTCTAACATATTAACGTTAAATACTTCTACTAGACACAGTTTAACATTATTCACTAAATTTCTCACGAACATTGTTTAACTTATCATAACAGAGCAGCGAAAACGTATGCTAACGTAACAAAAGTTTCACACTCTGAATAAAGGCTAACAGTAGGTAACAGAACTAAGAAAAATAATGCAAAAAGACAAACTTAACACAACTTAATACGAATAAACTGTTACATTAACAAAGTTCCACTGGGTTCTTTATATACTAGCCATGGAATATATGCTAACATAACATGTTTTCACATTAATAAGCTAACATTGCATCATATGAACTAGGAAAATAGTGGTACCACGACAAAGCTAACACATCTTTCGCCGTAATAAAATGTTAACATTAAACAAGATCCACATTAACACCAAGTAAATGTAACTAACATTTACATACAAAACGTAACCTTTCATACTTTTTCCAAGCACCATATCTCTAACATATTAAAGTTAATCTTACATTGAACATGTAAATTTTCAAAAATGTGTCATAACCAAGTACGTAATCCATCATGAATACTAACGAGTTAATACGAATAAAGTAAGGTTTTTAGACTTATCTCTTTTTAGACTCCACCTCTTTCAGAAAATACCAACTCTAAACATGGAAAAATGATTTTAGCTGCTTTTAACATTTGCATAACAGTGATGCAATACTATTATATTTGGGGACCTCTGGCAGAAATACGAAAGCAATGTAGCAGTCGCCATTCGGTTTCGATTAATATAAATGACACATCGTTGGAATAACGAAACGTCCTCATAGACGACATATCAACCAACAAGCGTAGCAGATGCAGGGAGATGTCATCGTATCAACACAGGAAAACTATCCTACTAGAAAATTAGCTGTATAAACATCGCCTTAATTGTGAAGTGAGATTTTATCTTTCAACCGAATTCAGAGAGAAAGTAAACAAGAATCGACGAAACGGAATGAAAGCATATATCATTCAAAAGGGTATATATTCCTCTGCAGCTCGACACCTGCGCAAAACATAGAAAACAAAACACAAACAAGACAGACAACTAAAACGACAACCAACAAGAACACAACAACAATACTAGTACAAGATAAGTTCTTTGGAATACTAACCACTGAATATAAGCTAACGTAATATTGTTTTTCACAGTAATAAAGCTAACTAGGCATTACCGGAGCTAAGAATAACTGTAACACGAATCGAATCTAAACCCAGCACTTAAGCACGAATACTGTTTAACATTAACAAAGTTCCCACACTTAACACCAGTAAAGTAACTAACTTGCATACAAAACGTAACCTAATTACACTTTTCAAGGCATATCTCTAACATATTACGTTAATTTTACATTGACACAGGTAAATGATTTAGCAAGATTTCTCATAACCTTGTGTTAATATCATACAGAGGCCGACGGTGAAGGTATGCTAGCGATGACAAAGCTTTTCACACGATTCAATAAAGCTATACATAAAACCTGAACTAAGAATAATGTACAAATGACAAACCCAACACACCATACGCGAATAAACCACTAACATTACAAACTTTCCTCATTTAACAACAGTAAAGTACATAACAACTTCGTCCAAAATGTAACCTATTCACACTTTTTCAAGCATATCTGCTGACATATCAATGTTAATTTTACTTAACATCTATATTTAACAAAAAGTTTCTAGCATAGACCTGTCTAACATCATACTGGAAAAGAATAAATGCTGACGTACAACATGTTTTTACATCAACTTCGAAATTTAACAAAAAATTCATCATAACCTCGTTCCTAAATAGTCAAAATCCCCAGCGATAAATCGCAAACATAAAAGGTTTTTTAACGCCAAACATGACAAAAAAATACCAGAATTTTATCTAACTATAATAAAAATAAGTTCTTGGAGTGAAAAAAATCACAGTACAAACGTAATATTTATACTGATTTTAGCAGTAAATTCCGTAAATCATAAATCAACCACCCATCCCTGCAGTCCCTACCCGTCCCACCCACTAGTGACCTATTGAGCTATTGATTCAAGTCCTATTTCAAGTATCATTTTGGACAACCTAACATAAAAATATGTTCTTTATATACTAACTACGATATTGCTTAACAGACAAAAGTTTTAGCATAATAAACTACAATCATAACCGGCAACTAGGAATTAATGTAAACAAATGCAAACCTAACATACTCTGCGTATGAATTCAGCTAACATCCCGAAAAATTCCCTACTGATCAAGGTAAAGTCATACAATAATCGATATGTTCCCACTTTTCGAGCCATATTAGCAACAGGTAAAGCCGTAACATCTCTAACAATATCCCTTAACAAAGGGACCATTCTACCAAAGATATCAACAAAAACTTAAACTAGGTTCACGTTTCTAACACATATCGTCAGTTAACACAGTAATATCTTACAAAAACTCATCATTTCTCTAACAAATCAGTGTTATTTCCACATTGTGCATAGTAATATTTAACATAACGTACTTAACTTAGAATAAACAGTTTTTTCATTATCCAAGAGTAACTAAAGCAACACATTACTCCGAGAGAAAACCAGGGGGAGTGCGCCATTGAAGGGTGTGATTCCTCGACGAGGGGGATAACCCGAAGGCGGTGTAAGCGGGCTTTGGCTCAGCACGAAGGGCTGAGGCCTTACCCCTCTTCGGAGGGTAAAGCCCGACTTGATATGAAACTTGAAACAATAGCTCAATGATACATGCGGGGTGGACGGGTAGGGGACTGCGGGATGGGTGGTTGATTTCTGATTTACTGCTTTAAATATAAATTATACGTTTTACTGTGATATTTTATTCAAAGAACTTTTTTTTTATGTTATGTTAGGAAAAATTTTGTTATTTTTTGTTATGTTTGGTAAAAACTTTTATTTTTGCGATTATTCGCTGGGGATTTGATGAATATTTAGCGAGGTTATGATGAGAATTTTTTGTTAAATGTACGAAGATTTGACTGTAAAACATTGTCGATCAGCATTATATTCTTTGTCAATTATGATGATTAGTCAGGTTTATGCTAAACTTTTGTTTAATGTATCGATGTTAATTGTAAAATTAACATTGATATGATCGAGAGATTGCTTGAAAAGTCGGTGAATAGGTTTAGTTTTTGGACAAGTGTTATGTACTTCTGTTGTTAAATGCGAAGTTTGTTAATGTAGTGTTTATTCGTGCGTATGGATGTGTTGGGTTTGTCATTGTACATTATATTCGTAGTTCAGGTATGTTTTATGTTAGCTTTATTAATGTGGAAACATAGGTATGTTAGCATACTTTCACTGCTCTTTATGATAATTAAACAAGGTTATGATAAATTCCTGCTAAATATTACTGTGTCAAATTGATAAAATTAAAGCGTTAATATGTTGGAGGTATGTTTGGTAAAAAGTATGAATATGGTACGTTTTTGTATGCAATGTCTGTTACCTTTACAGGTGTTTAAGTGTGGAACTTTGTTAATGTTAACAGGTTATTCGTGCTTAAGTTGTGTTAGATTAGTCGTTGTACATTATTCTTCTTAGGCCCCGGTAATGCTAATGTTAGCTTTATTAATGTGAAAGATGTTACGTTAGCCTTATATTCATTGTCAGTATGTAAAGAACTTATTTTGGTACTATGTTATTGTTGTTGTTGTTTGTTGTTGTTGTTTGTTGTTGTTGTTGTTGTTTTGTTGTTGTTGTTGTTGTGTTGTGTTGTTGTGTTGTTGTGCGAGAATAAATACCCTTTTGAACTGATATGTTTCATTCGTACGTCGTATTCTTGTTAACTTTCTTCTGATTGGTTGAAAGAAAGAATCCTATTACATTTAA
>JABUQX010022884.1:7500-25000 GCA_015478945.1 Trachelipus rathkii
TGAAATCACTGAATTTGGATGTATGCGATGCCTCAGCTAACAGAGATAAATTTATTTTTAATTTTTCCAATAGAATCTTATCCTCTAATGAAAAAAGACTATTGAGTTTAGGCTTGGATTTTAATTTGCCTCATTTTCGTATCAACTTCTATAAATATTTTAGTGCTTACGAAGGTTTAGTGCATTCTTTAAAAAGTTTTGAACCCTTTAACACTGATTTTACTTCGATCACCCAGAAGATAAAACAAATAGTGCACAAACACTATTATAGGTTTAATGCAGCTAAAGTGTTCTCGTATTTAATTTCCAAATCTGATTTTGTTACCCTTAGATCGCTTAAAAATGACCATTCTATTATTATCTGTAAACCAGACAAGGGTCAAGGTGTTGTATTGTTGAATAGAGTGGAGTATATAACCAAGGTTAATAACATTATTTCGGATAATTCTAAATTTCAATTAATTACTAATAAAACTCTGATTAACCTTTCCCTTAACCTTGAGGAGAAACTTAACCGTTTCTTGCGTAAATTACTGAAAGCAGAGAAAATCAATAAATCCACGTTCCACGAAATTTATGCTCACGGATCATCACCAGGTATCCTGTACGGATTACCCAAAATTCATAAACTTGATTGCCCAGTCAGACCTATTCTAACAGCTTACAACACCCACAACTATAAACTTGCCAAATTCCTAGTTCCATTATTGACCCCTTTTGCACATTACGAACACACTATAAAAAACTCTTATAGTTTTAAAAACTGGCTTTCTAACATAGACCTACATAATTTTTTTATGACCAGTTTCGACATAGAATCCCTCTACACCAATGTACCTATAGATAAGGCCATAGACATCCTTTTAGAACGCATTTTTCAATCTTCCACTAATTTTCATGGTTTCGATAAAAAAGAATTCAAAACTCTCCTAATGCTGGCTACGCACGATACTTATTTCTTCTTTAATGATACACTATACTTACAAACTAATTCCCTTGCTATGGGTTCACCCCTTAGTGCTATCTTGGCTAACACCTACCTAATCCATTATGAACAGATCTGGCTAAATAACTGCCCCCCCTCCTTCAAACCTTCACACTACAAGAGATATATGGACGACACTTTCTTGCTTTTTGCCAACATAAACAAAATCACCCCCTTTTTTGATTACATGAATTCCCAATTACCTAATATAACGTTCACCAGAGAAGATGAAATTAATAACTCCCTTCCTTTTTTAGATATCTTTATAAAAAAGTCCCCCACAGATTTTTCAACTTCCATTTATAGAAAAAAGACATTCACCGGCCTAGGTATTAATTTTTTCAGTCATATTCCTTTAGTTTTTAAATGTAATAGTATCAGGACTTTGATCTTCAGATCTTTTCATCTAACTTCCAATTACAGCCTTATGCACTTAGATTTCAACTTTCTACTAGACTTTTTCAAACTCAATTTTTTCCCACCTTCTCTTATTCATAAATACATAAAAGAATTGTTATCCTCCAAATTTGATCAAAAACTCTTGACTCTCACTGCCCCTAAGCTTAAACTTTATTTACCTTTACCATACTATGAACACATCCATATAAAACTACGTAAGGACCTTAATCACTGCCTAATGAATTTTTTCCCACAGTTAAATATTATTCTGACCTTTAACTCGTCCTTTAAAATAGCTTCCTTTTGCCATCACAAAGAGGGTATTCCCACTGTGCTTCGCTCATCTCTTATCTATAAATTCACATGTGACGGCTGTAATGCCGCCTATGTTGGCAGTTCTACTCGCCAGCTCAGTGTGAGAGTTGATGAACACAAGGGGGTGTCTTCCCGCACAAAACTACCATTCAATTCTCCAACCTTTTCTGCAATAAGAAACCACTCGCACGATAATGACCATCCCTTTAATTTTTCCAATTTTTCAATACTGTCCCAAGCAAAATCGACAACCAACCTACATATTTTAGAAACCTTACACATTGCCAACACGAAACCTTCTTTAAACAGTGACAGCGGACCATACAAGTTGCTGCTCTTTTAAACCGTCAGATGAGTTACCATAGTATTTTGTCCGATACCAACCTTTTAAAACGTTAAATTGTAAGTATTATTCGATGTCTCCAAGTTTCAATCTGTCTTTTGATAATTTATTGCAATTTAATATAGTTAGTCCTATTGTTATTTTTTGAATTGTTATATCGATTTCGATGTATATAATTAGAAATTTAAGCCAGAGTGTTACCTGATTATTGTTCATTTCCAAGCTCGCTTCATTTGTATTCTTTATAATAACACCGTTAAATATTAATGTTTAATATATAGAATTATCTTGTTTTGTTTATATTAGTAAATTGTAAATGCCTGTTACACTTAAGTTTTTTAGTTTTGTAATTATTGTTCTATATATTTTAGCCTGATGATGGAAACTGTGTTTTCCGAAACGTTGATAGTATAATAAAGTGTTCTCCATGTCAAAGGCCCTGGTGCTACTTTTTATCCTCAAACTAAAATTCCCATCTACTAGAAGCTGGATTGATATTATAAAACAGACCTATGGCCAAGCCACCTTTAGGGCCATTAGACGTTTGGAGGACCTACACTTTAAAAAGGATAAATGCGAGCTGGATGTGAGCTTCTTAAAAACATGTAAGGCCTATAGTATAATACCTAAATTTATTAGATTTAAACTCTACACCAAACGGTTTTATAATAGCAACCTATACAAAGGTTTTCAATTTAAATTATTGAACAAGGAAATCAGTTTTAAAACCAAGAATCACAAACAGATTAACCAACAATATTTACAATGTTATAATCTACTTAAAAGTGAGTTGTCGTTCATTGATTTCTTGTTTGTCACTAATAAGATTTCTGTACTAGTCGCCAAACGTATAAAATGCTGCAATATCCGACATAAGGCCAAATTGAAATCACTGAATTTGGATGTATGCGATGCCTCAGCTAACAGAGATAAATTTATTTTTAATTTTTCCAATAGAATCTTATCCTCTAATGAAAAAAGACTATTGAGTTTAGGCTTGGATTTTAATTTGCCTCATTTTCGTATCAACTTCTATAAATATTTTAGTGCTTACGAAGGTTTAGTGCATTCTTTAAAAAGTTTTGAACCCTTTAACACTGATTTTACTTCGATCACCCAGAAGATAAAACAAATAGTGCACAAACACTATTATAGGTTTAATGCAGCTAAAGTGTTCTCGTATTTAATTTCCAAATCTGATTTTGTTACCCTTAGATCTCTTAAAAATGACCATTCTATTATTATCTGTAAACCAGACAAGGGTCAAGGTGTTGTATTGTTGAATAGAGTGGAGTATATAACCAAGGTTAATAACATTATTTCGGATAATTCTAAATTTCAACTAATTACTAATAAAAATCTGATTAACCTTTCCCTTAACCTTGAGGAGAAACTTAACCGTTTCTTGCGTAAATTACTGAAAGCAGAGAAAATCAATAAATCCACGTTCCACGAAATTTATGCTCACGGATCATCACCAGGTATCCTGTACGGATTACCCAAAATTCATAAACTTGATTGCCCAGTCAGACCTATTCTAACAGCTTACAACACCCACAACTATAAACTTGCCAAATTCCTAGTTCCATTATTGACCCCTTTTGCACATTACGAACACACTATAAAAAACTCTTATAGTTTTAAAAACTGGCTTTCTAACATAGACCTACATAATTTTTTTATGACCAGTTTCGACATAGAATCCCTCTACACCAATGTACCTATAGATAAGGCCATAGACATCCTTTTAGAACGCATTTTTCAATCTTCCACTAATTTTCATGGTTTCGATAAAAAAGAATTCAAAACTCTCCTAATGCTGGCTACGCACGATACTTATTTCTTCTTTAATGATACACTATACTTACAAACTAATTCCCTTGCTATGGGTTCACCCCTTAGTGCTATCTTGGCTAACACCTACCTAATCCATTATGAACAGATCTGGCTAAATAACTGCCCCCCCTCCTTCAAACCTTCACACTACAAGAGATATATGGACGACACTTTCTTGCTTTTTGCCAACATAAACAAAATCACCCCCTTTTTTGATTACATGAATTCCCAATTACCTAATATAACGTTCACCAGAGAAGATGAAATTAATAACTCCCTTCCTTTTTTAGATATCTTTATAAAAAAGTCCCCCACAGATTTTTCAACTTCCATTTATAGAAAAAAGACATTCACCGGCCTAGGTATTAATTTTTTCAGTCATATTCCTTTAGTTTTTAAATGTAATAGTATCAGGACTTTGATCTTCAGATCTTTTCATCTAACTTCCAATTACAGCCTTATGCACTTAGATTTCAACTTTCTACTAGACTTTTTCAAACTCAATTTTTTCCCACCTTCTCTTATTCATAAATACATAAAAGAATTGTTATCCTCCAAATTTGATCAAAAACTCTTGACTCTCACTGCCCCTAAGCTTAAACTTTATTTACCTTTACCATACTATGAACACATCCATATAAAACTACGTAAGGACCTTAATCACTGCCTAATGAATTTTTTCCCACAGTTAAATATTATTCTGACCTTTAACTCGTCCTTTAAAATAGCTTCCTTTTGCCATCACAAAGAGGGTATTCCCACTGTGCTTCGCTCATCTCTTATCTATAAATTCACATGTGACGGCTGTAATGCCGCCTATGTTGGCAGTTCTACTCGCCAAGCTCAGTGTGAGAGTTGATGAACACAAGGGGGTGTCTTCCCGCACAAAACTACCATTCAATTCTCCAACCTTTTCTGCAATAAGAAACCACTCGCACGATAATGACCATCCCTTTAATTTTTCCAATTTTTCAATACTGTCCCAAGCAAAATCGACAACCAACCTACATATTTTAGAAACCTTACACATTGCCAACACGAAACCTTCTTTAAACAGTGACAGCGGACCATACAAGTTGCTGCTCTTTTAACCCGTCAGATGAGTTACCATAGTATTTTGTCCGATACCAACCTTTTAAAACGTTAAATTGTAAGTATTATTCGATGTCTCCAAGTTTCAATCTGTCTTTTGATAATTTATTGCAATTTAATATAGTTAGTCCTATTGTTATTTTTTGAATTGTTATATCGATTTCGATGTATATAATTAGAAATTTAAGCCAGAGTGTTACCTGATTATTGTTCATTTCCAAGCTCGCTTCATTTGTATTCTTTATAATAACACCGTTAAATATTAATGTTTAATATATAGAACTATCTTGTTTTGTTTATATTAGTAAATTGTAAATGCCTGTTACACTTAAGTTTTTTAGTTTTGTAATTATTGTTCTATATATTTTAGCCTGATGATGGAAACTGTGTTTTCCGAAACGTTGATAGTATAATAAAGTGTTCTCCATGTCAAAGGCCCTGGTGCTACTTTTTATCCTCAAACTAAAATTCCCATCTACTAGAAGCTGGATTGATATTATAAAACAGACCTATGGCCAAGCCACCTTTAGGGCCATTAGACGTTTGGAGGACCTACACTTTAAAAAGGATAAATGCGAGCTGGATGTGAGCTTCTTAAAAACATGTAAGGCCTATAGTATAATACCTAAATTTATTAGATTTAAACTCTACACCAAACGGTTTTATAATAGCAACCTATACAAAGGTTTTCAATTTAAATTATTGAACAAGGAAATCAGTTTTAAAACCAAGAATCACAAACAGATTAACCAACAATATTTACAATGTTATAATCTACTTAAAAGTGAGTTGTCGTTCATTGATTTCTTGTTTGTCACTAATAAGATTTCTGTACTAGTCGCCAAACGTATAAAATGCTGCAATATCCGACATAAGGCCAAATTGAAATCACTGAATTTGGATGTATGCGATGCCTCAGCTAACAGAGATAAATTTATTTTTAATTTTTCCAATAGAATCTTATCCTCTAATGAAAAAAGACTATTGAGTTTAGGCTTGGATTTTAATTTGCCTCATTTTCGTATCAACTTCTATAAATATTTTAGTGCTTACGAAGGTTTAGTGCATTCTTTAAAAAGTTTTGAACCCTTTAACACTGATTTTACTTCGATCACCCAGAAGATTAAACAAATAGTGCACAAACACTATTATAGGTTTAATGCAGCTAAAGTGTTCTCGTATTTAATTTCCAAATCTGATTTTGTTACCCTTAGATCGCTTAAAAATGACCATTCTATTATTATCTGTAAACCAGACAAGGGTCAAGGTGTTGTATTGTTGAATAGAGTGGAGTATATAACCAAGGTTAATAACATTATTTCGGATAATTCTAAATTTCAATTAATTACTAATAAAACTCTGATTAACCTTTCCCTTAACCTTGAGGAGAAACTTAACCGTTTCTTGCGTAAATTACTGAAAGCAGAGAAAATCAATAAATCCACGTTCCACGAAATTTATGCTCACGGATCATCACCAGGTATCCTGTACGGATTACCCAAAATTCATAAACTTGATTGCCCAGTCAGACCTATTCTAACAGCTTACAACACCCACAACTATAAACTTGCCAAATTCCTAGTTCCATTATTGACCCCTTTTGCACATTACGAACACACTATAAAAAACTCTTATAGTTTTAAAAACTGGCTTTCTAACATAGACCTACATAATTTTTTTATGACCAGTTTCGACATAGAATCCCTCTACACCAATGTACCTATAGATAAGGCCATAGACATCCTTTTAGAACGCATTTTTCAATCTTCCACTAATTTTCATGGTTTCGATAAAAAAGAATTCAAAACTCTCCTAATGCTGGCTACGCACGATACTTATTTCTTCTTTAATGATACACTATACTTACAAACTAATTCCCTTGCTATGGGTTCACCCCTTAGTGCTATCTTGGCTAACACCTACCTAATCCATTATGAACAGATCTGGCTAAATAACTGCCCCCCCTCCTTCAAACCTTCACACTACAAGAGATATATGGACGACACTTTTTTGCTTTTTGCCAACATAAACAAAATCACCCCCTTTTTTGATTACATGAATTCCCAATTACCTAATATAACGTTCACCAGAGAAGATGAAATTAATAACTCCCTTCCTTTTTTAGATATCTTTATAAAAAAGTCCCCCACAGATTTTTCAACTTCCATTTATAGAAAAAAGACATTCACCGGCCTAGGTATTAATTTTTTCAGTCATATTCCTTTAGTTTTTAAATGTAATAGTATCAGGACTTTGATCTTCAGATCTTTTCATCTAACTTCCAATTACAGCCTTATGCACTTAGATTTCAACTTTCTACTAGACTTTTTCAAACTCAATTTTTTCCCACCTTCTCTTATTCATAAATACATAAAAGAATTGTTATCCTCCAAATTTGATAAAAAACTCTTGACTCTCACTGCCCCTAAGCTTAAACTTTATTTACCTTTACCATACTATGAACACATCCATATAAAACTACGTAAGGACCTTAATCACTGCCTAATGAATTTTTTCCCACAGTTAAATATTATTCTGACCTTTAACTCGTCCTTTAAAATAGCTTCCTTTTGCCATCACAAAGAGGGTATTCCCACTGTGCTTCGCTCATCTCTTATCTATAAATTCACATGTGACGGCTGTAATGCCGCCTATGTTGGCAGTTCTACTCGCCAGCTCAGTGTGAGAGTTGATGAACACAAGGGGGTGTCTTCCCGCACAAAACTACCATTCAATTCTCCAACCTTTTCTGCAATAAGAAACCACTCGCACGATAATGACCATCCCTTTAATTTTTCCAATTTTTCAATACTGTCCCAAGCAAAATCGACAACCAACCTACATATTTTAGAAACCTTACACATTGCCAACACGAAACCTTCTTTAAACAGTGACAGCGGACCATACAAGTTGCTGCTCTTTTAAACCGTCAGATGAGTTACCATAGTATTTTGTCCGATACCAACCTTTTAAAACGTTAAATTGTAAGTATTATTCGATGTCTCCAAGTTTCAATCTGTCTTTTGATAATTTATTGCAATTTAATATAGTTAGTCCTATTGTTATTTTTTGAATTGTTATATCGATTTCGATGTATATAATTAGAAATTTAAGCCAGAGTGTTACCTGATTATTGTTCATTTCCAAGCTCGCTTCATTTGTATTCTTTATAATAACACCGTTAAATATTAATGTTTAATATATAGAATTATCTTGTTTTGTTTATATTAGTAAATTGTAAATGCCTGTTACACTTAAGTTTTTTAGTTTTGTAATTATTGTTCTATATATTTTAGCCTGATGATGGAAACTGTGTTTTCCGAAACGTTGATAGTATAATAAAGTGTTCTCCATGTCAAAGGCCCTGGTGCTACTTTTTATCCTCAAACTAAAATTCCCATCTACTAGAAGCTGGATTGATATTATAAAACAGACCTATGGCCAAGCCACCTTTAGGGCCATTAGACGTTTGGAGGACCTACACTTTAAAAAGGATAAATGCGAGCTGGATGTGAGCTTCTTAAAAACATGTAAGGCCTATAGTATAATACCTAAATTTATTAGATTTAAACTCTACACCAAACGGTTTTATAATAGCAACCTATACAAAGGTTTTCAATTTAAATTATTGAACAAGGAAATCAGTTTTAAAACCAAAAATCACAAACAGATTAACCAACAATATTTACAATGTTATAATCTACTTAAAAGTGAGTTGTCGTTCATTGATTTCTTGTTTGTCACTAATAAGATTTCTGTACTAGTCGCCAAACGTATAAAATGCTGCAATATCCGACATAAGGCCAAATTGAAATCACTGAATTTGGATGTATGCGATGCCTCAGCTAACAGAGATAAATTTATTTTTAATTTTTCCAATAGAATCTTATCCTCTAATGAAAAAAGATTATTGAGTTTAGGCTTGGATTTTAATTTGCCTCATTTTCGTATCAACTTCTATAAATATTTTAGTGCTTACGAAGGTTTAGTGCATTCTTTAAAAAGTTTTGAACCCTTTAACACTGATTTTACTTCGATCACCCAGAAGATAAAACAAATAGTGCACAAACACTATTATAGGTTTAATGCAGCTAAAGTGTTCTCGTATTTAATTTCCAAATCTGATTTTGTTACCCTTAGATCGCTTAAAAATGACCATTCTATTATTATCTGTAAACCAGACAAGGGTCAAGGTGTTGTATTGTTGAATAGAGTGGAGTATATAACCAAGGTTAATAACATTATTTCGGATAATTCTAAATTTCAATTAATTACTAATAAAAATCTGATTAACCTTTCCCTTAACCTTGAGGAGAAACTTAACCGTTTCTTGCGTAAATTACTGAAAGCAGAGAAAATCAATAAATCCACGTTCCACGAAATTTATGCTCACGGATCATCACCAGGTATCCTGTACGGATTACCCAAAATTCATAAACTTAATTGCCCAGTCAGACCTATTCTAACAGCTTACAACACCCACAACTATAAACTTGCCAAATTCCTAGTTCCATTATTGACCCCTTTTGCACATTACGAACACACTATAAAAAACTCTTATAGTTTTAAAAACTGGCTTTCTAACATAGACCTACATAATTTTTTTATGACCAGTTTCGACATAGAATCCCTCTACACCAATGTACCTATAGATAAGGCCATAGACATCCTTTTAGAACGCATTTTTCAATCTTCCACTAATTTTCATGGTTTCGATAAAAAAGAATTCAAAACTCTCCTAATGCTGGCTACGCACGATACTTATTTCTTCTTTAATGATACACTATACTTACAAACTAATTCCCTTGCTATGGGTTCACCCCTTAGTGCTATCTTGGCTAACACCTACCTAATCCATTATGAACAGATCTGGCTAAATAACTGCCCCCCCTCCTTCAAACCTTCACACTACAAGAGATATATGGACGACACTTTCTTGCTTTTTGCCAACATAAACAAAATCACCCCCTTTTTTGATTACATGAATTCCCAATTACCTAATATAACGTTCACCAGAGAAGATGAAATTAATAACTCCCTTCCTTTTTTAGATATCTTTATAAAAAAGTCCCCCACAGATTTTTCAACTTCCATTTATAGAAAAAAGACATTCACCGGCCTAGGTATTAATTTTTTCAGTCATATTCCTTTAGTTTTTAAATGTAATAGTATCAGGACTTTGATCTTCAGATCTTTTCATCTAACTTCCAATTACAGCCTTATGCACTTAGATTTCAACTTTCTACTAGACTTTTTCAAACTCAATTTTTTCCCACCTTCTCTTATTCATAAATACATAAAAGAATTGTTATCCTCCAAATTTGATCAAAAACTCTTGACTCTCACTGCCCCTAAGCTTAAACTTTATTTACCTTTACCATACTATGAACACATCCATATAAAACTACGTAAGGACCTTAATCACTGCCTAATGAATTTTTTCCCACAGTTAAATATTATTCTGACCTTTAACTCGTCCTTTAAAATAGCTTCCTTTTGCCATCACAAAGAGGGTATTCCCACTGTGCTTCGCTCATCTCTTATCTATAAATTCACATGTGACGGCTGTAATGCCGCCTATGTTGGCAGTTCTACTCGCCAGCTCAGTGTGAGAGTTGATGAACACAAGGGGGTGTCTTCCCGCACAAAACTACCATTCAATTCTCCAACCTTTTCTGCAATAAGAAACCACTCGCACGATAATGACCATCCCTTTAATTTTTCCAATTTTTCAATACTGTCCCAAGCAAAATCGACAACCAACCTACATATTTTAGAAACCTTACACATTGCCAACACGAAACCTTCTTTAAACAGTGACAGCGGACCATACAAGTTGCTGCTCTTTTAAACCGTCAGATGAGTTACCATAGTATTTTGTCCGATACCAACCTTTTAAAACGTTAAATTGTAAGTATTATTCGATGTCTCCAAGTTTCAATCTGTCTTTTGATAATTTATTGCAATTTAATATAGTTAGTCCTATTGTTATTTTTTGAATTGTTATATCGATTTCGATGTATATAATTAGAAATTTAAGCCAAAGTGTTACCTGATTATTGTTCTTTTCCAAGCTCGCTTCATTTGTATTCTTTATAATAACACCGTTAAATATTAATGTTTAATATATAGAATTATCTTGTTTTGTTTATATTAGTAAATTGTAAATGCCTGTTACACTTAAGTTTTTTAGTTTTGTAATTATTGTTCTATATATTTTAGCCTGATGATGGAAACTGTGTTTTCCGAAACGTTGATAGTATAATAAAGTGTTCTCCATGTCAAAGGCCCTGGTGCTACTTTTTATCCTCAAACTAAAATTCCCATCTACTAGAAGCTGGATTGATATTATAAAACAGACCTATGGCCAAGCCACCTTTAGGGCCATTAGACGTTTGGAGGACCTACACTTTAAAAAGGATAAATGCGAGCTGGATGTGAACTTCTTAAAAACATGTAAGGCCTATAGTATAATACCTAAATTTATTAGATTTAAACTCTATACCAAACGGTTTTATAATAGCAACCTATACAAAGGTTTTCAATTTAAATTATTGCCGAAGGAAATTCGTTCTCATTTTCAGGGCTAAAAACCGCAAAACTTTAAAATAACAATAATTACCTTTAATTATTGTAACAAAATTATATATATATATATATATAATTATATTATATATAATAATATATATATAATATATATATACTATAGTTATATATATATATATATATATATATATATATATTATATTATATTATATATATATATAGTATGTATATTTGTTTGGTTGGTATGTGAATATTTTGGTGGTATGTTGTGTTTGTCTTTGAGGCAGGTGACATTTGCTAGGATGTTTATATATAGTATATATATATATATATATTATAATATATAAATATAATATATATATATATATATATATATATATATATATATATATATATATATATATATATATATATATATATATATAATTTGATAAAACTACCCCTATCTGAGTAATTCACACCTGCTGGGATCTGAAACCGTAGGCTTCTGAAAGTAAAGCGCGTGATGTGCTTGAACCAGCTACCCACGATGACTAGAAAGAAGAACGGAGAGAAAAATTTCCTGTGGTGAATTATAAGCCTCAGCTCGAAGACAGGAATGCTCCCCTCCGCTCACGACTTTGGGCGTAAGGGTCAAGCAGAGCACCGCACAAAGTGAAATACTTATTAAACCGGGGGATTATATTGTATTGATAAGATAAACTGCACTCTCGCCTTTTTCACACAGCAGTATCAATTTAGTATTGATAAAAAGGGAAGGGCCCGGCATGTCCTGTCTTGTGGGTGCTTATATTCACCCGGAAGATTTGTTGCGTTCTTTTTAGCTCATCGTGAGTAAGTAGTTCAAGCACATACGCCGTTTACCTTCTAGAGCCCGGGTTTCAATCCAGCAGGGTGAATTACTCAATAGGGGTATTTTTATCAATACTTATTGATACTGCGGTGTGAGAAGGGAGAGTGCAGTTTATCTTATATATATAATACTAATAATAATATACTATATATGATATATATATATATATATATAGATTAGTATATATATATATATATATATTATATATATGATATATATGATATATATATATTATAGTATTTATGTATATATATATTTATATATATACTTTAGATATATGTATATATATATATATATATATATAGTATATATATATATATATATATATATATATATATATAGTATATAAAATATATAAAATTTTTATATAATTATTATATAATATAGTAAATATATAAAAATTAAAATATATATATATATATATATAATATATATATATAATATATATATTATATATAATATTAATATATATATATATATATATAAACCACCCAACAGTTCTTTATATGAGAGTAGAACTTTATGCGTTAATTTTAAGATTGAAATAATAGGGCTGTAAATAGGAAAATTTAAAAACAAAAAAATACATAAAACTCTAAATAAAATTGCAAGAAAAAAAAGGAAAAAATTTATTATGAAATAAAAATTCCTAAAAGTATTAATGGAAAATTTGAGTTAAACAAACTTATTACATGAAAGTTATAAAATTTCTTCAATCCGTAAAGTGCAATTTAAAATACATTTATCAAATTTTAGACGCACGAGATTTTTCAACTTTGGTAAATATTAATTAAAGTTTGACAATAGGAAGGTAAAATGAAATGTTGGAGAGAAATGAGATGTTGGAGAGAAGTAAAGAAGTAGGAATGATTTAAATTGGGAGTAATGATGTAAGAGAAGAAATATGAAGACTTGCAAATTTTGCCTCTTTAAGATTTCTTGAAGTTGAAGACTAGGAAGGTGAAGTGGTGAGAAGATAAGTGATACATTTAAGCCACCCTGGCTAAATCGGTGAAGTGACAGAGTCGCATGGCAAGGGACCGAGTTCGATCCCAAGTCCGGATCCTAGGTAGAAATTACCTAGAGAAGTTCCCCTAATCGAATAGGGCTATGCCCTTGAGGTGTGAACTTTTATAAAAAAAAAGATGCTTAATATATTATATATTATATATATTAGTTATATATATATATGTATTATATATATATTATATTATTATATATTAGTATAACTAATATGAGTCTATAAATTTCTACAAAACATATATATATATATATATATTATATATATATATATATAATATATATATATAAATATATAATAACATAATAAATATATTATATATAATATTATTAATTTATATTATATCTTATATAATATATTTTATATATATAATATATATATTATATAGTAGTATAATATAGTATATACGTTAAATGAACGTGGGAAGATGGTGATTATGAGTGTTAGTAGAGAGGAACAGGAAGCTGTTAAGATAATTGTTGTTGGTGAGAGACAGTTCGAAATATAAACCTGTTTAAGAACTTAGAAGGATTTTTTACGAAAAGTGGTGGATGTGTGGGAGATAGAGGAGATGATATAAAAATATGCAAAGAAGAACAGTAAGAGGGTTATATCTCATGATTAAATGACCAGATTATAGAATAAAAAGTGACAAAGGTTATTTTCAACAGCAATTTGACACCCATACTGATATATGGAGCCGAACCATGGACCGTCACAGACAGAGAGTAAAAAATGATAGGAGTGAAGGAAGCGAAATTGTTGAGAACGATGATTTTAAAAACACAAAAGGATAGAGTAAGGAACGAGTGGGTAGGAGAAAAGGTAGGAGTGACATCAGTGATGAATAAGGTAAACTCGGCAAGGTTGAGATGTAGGACACGAGGAGAGAATCCAAAGGACCAATGGCAAGTAGAGATGGAGGCGGTTGAGGGAGCAAGTCCGAATTGAAGACAAAGAAAGAGATAAAAGGACTGTGCTGAAAGGTTCTTAGGAAGACACGGACTCCCATCGATGCGTGAAGTTGAAGAGAGTGTTGAAATTGAGGAGAGAGCCGCATTAAAGAAGATGTTGATTCAGCTGACAGGACTTTAGGAATACCTGAAGAAAGAAGTAAGTAAGTATATATATTTATTTGTATTATTATAAATTTTTTATCAATTTTCATTATCATTTTACGATAATTATTATTTTATAATTTTTACCATTATATAATTATTATTATTATTATTATTATTATTATTATTATTATTATTATTATTATTTATTATTATTATTATTATTATTATTATTATTATTATTATTATTATTATTATTATTATTATTATTATTATTATTATTATTATTATTATTATTATTATTATTATTATAAATTTTATCTATTATTATTATTATTATTATTATTATTATTAATTAGTATTATAGCAATAGTGTATAGTTATAGTTATAGTATAAGTTATATGTTATAGTTATAGTTATAGTTATAGTTATAGTTATAGTTATAGTTATAGTTATAGTTATAGTTATGTTATTGTTATTGTTATTGTTATTGTTATTGTCATTGTTATTGCTATTGTTATTTTAATTATTGTTATCATTATTATAAAAATTAATTTTCAATTCGTCATATTTTTATACACATCCGCCAATCTGTCAAATCAAATAAAATTAATGTATTCATTATTCAATCTGAGAATTGGCTAAATTACAAATGGAAAATATTAAGAGAACATATGTAAAAATTTTGATTTTAGAAAATTCTCTGATTTTTGTCCTTTACCAAATTAAAATATTCCCTTTTTTTTCTTTTTTGAATGCATATTTGAAATATGATACATTTATTTTAAAGTTTAAAAAATGGATTCATCTTTTAATGCACCCCAAAATTGTTTGATTAGAAATATCTTTTCATGTTTTCGATCTTGATTGATTATAAGCAATAATTTATTTCGAAGTTTTCTTTTATTATATATTATTTATATTTGATTATATTTACTTGAACAAATTTTGAAAGGACAATGGAAAAATATGAAGGGAAAAGAGAGAAGAAAAAGAAAGAAATATTTATAGTCATAGAAATTTTGATTTAAAATTAAAAGCGATCTTTACTGATTTCATCACTTATATTAATTAAATCCTTTTATCTTTTACAATTAAAAAAAAAAGATAAGACCTGTAATTATATTTGATAATAAAATCAAAGTTTTCTTATTTTACTGAATGATGCGATTTCTTGTATTTTTTAAACATATTTTCTCAATTTGGAATTAAAGAAATGGAAATAGATAGAAAATTTAACCATAAAAGAGAAATAGTAACAAAAATTAAAAAAATTGGAAAATTGCGATTGTTAGTAAAAAGTATTGAAAACAAAATTTAACACTATAAAAGCTTTTTAAGAACATTATTAGAAAAACGTTCAGGGACAAACACAAACGATGAATGAATATTAGTGTAAAAACCAAATTATAATAACTATCATTAAGGTTACGGCCCCCAAAATCGTAGCTTAAGCAATTTAATGATTATTGATAGGAAAAATAAATGAAAGTGAAATAAATAAGAAAAGTCATTTACGTGTAACTTTGTATTCATGAAATGGAGGAAGAAAAGGTTAGGAAGAAAGCAAGAATGGAAAACGTGAAGAGATCAAACTTACGAGTGGTCAGAAAGAGACGAAGTTAAAGAGAATAAAGTAAATTTAGTAGCTAGGCAACACAATTGTTTAAGTAAAATTATATAAAATCATCAAATTGGAAGATGCATGCAAGAAGTGAGACAGTATTCCGGAGCCTGCAGTACTGTATCCTGTGGCAAGATATTGATGTGATTTAGTAAAGTTTTAAACCTGTATTTGTAACATTGCGTTCTGGTGTGGCTGAAATCTTACGTTATGGCAAGATTGAATGGACCTTTACAAGTTTATGCAGCATATAATAAACATCTTATAAACTAGAATCACAGTAATATATATATATATATAATAATGATTATATATATATATAATATATTAAATATATATATATTATAATATATATATATATATATATATATATAATATATTATTTATAATAATCATATATATATATATATATATTATATATTATATATATATAATATTATATATTACTATATAAATATATTATATATATATATATATATATATATATATATATATAATATTTATATATTATATATATATATATATTATATATAATAAATATAAATAATAATAATTATAATTATTATATATAATATAGATACTATATATATATATATATATATTATATATATATAATATAATATATAGTATATATAATATACTCTCTATATATATATATATATAATATATATATAATATATATATAATTATTATTATATATAATATATTATATATATTTATATATATATATATATATATACTTATATATATATAATATATAGTTTATACTATTAATATATATATAATATTATATTATATATACAATATATATATATACTTTATATTAAAATTATACTATAGTATATATTATATATTATACATATATATATTATATATAATATATATATATATATATATAATATATATAAATATATTTATATATATATATAATATATTATATATATATATATATATATATATAATACATATTGTTAAAAACACCCCCAAAAGTATTTAACCTTGCTTGGGAAATCGAAACCTGGGAAACCCTTAGCAGCATGTACGTGCAAGGTCTTTAACCACCAGTCCACGATGAGCCTTAAAGAGAATCGAACAATATTCCTATAGTGAATATTTTCACATCTAACCACATAGGACATGCCGCGCTCTTCCCGCTCCACTCGGGGCTGGCCAAAACATGGTACGCACAAGGTTTAAAATACATTAAGGACAATGAAATACTGATATATATTCATATATATATATATATATATATATATATATATATCTATATATATATATATATATATTATATATATATATTTTATATACCTATTTATGGATGATAGTATTAGATATATAATATATTTATATTTATATATATATATTAAATATAAATATATATATATATATATATATATATATATAATATATTATATATATATATA
>JABUQX010022884.1:30000-32500 GCA_015478945.1 Trachelipus rathkii
TAAATAACATAATGAAAATTTCATTAAAACAGTTCTCACCTTATATATCTATATTGGACTATAATATAAAGGTTCAGATTTCGATCTTATACATATTTTGATGGGCTCATATAACATATTATGCTCTCACTTTTTTTATTGTTAAAAATATATAGTTTAGTATTAAAAAATATTATCATTTTTTAATCTCACAATTATAACTTTTTATACTAAAAATTATCATGGATTATATAATACATTCACGTGATAATTTTATTATTAGAATAGTAATTAATCTTGAATCTAAATACATTATGTATAATTACTAGGTGATTTTTATATATATATGTAATACGTGCGCTAGATCTAATGTATTTTGTAATGTCGGCTTTGCTATAATTCATACGTATCCTTGTTATTTTTTTGTGATAAATAAGTCTATGGTACATTTTCAAGGTTTCTTCAAAATATTCAATAGTATAAGTAGTTTATGTAAAATTTTTGTTAATTTTATATAAACTTTCATCAACACATGAACTAGAAAATTTGTTTCATTATTACATATATAACTAAATATATGACATAAATTATTCTCCAAAACCTTATATTAGCTACAATCAATAATAGTTATATTTCATAAAAAATACGATTAATTAATTGGCATAATATAATTTCGTTTTTATTAAGATTTCCTTAGCCGTGACCTACTTGTGTAGATGTTAAAGGTCTCTAGTTTCAGGTTCAGACTGTAGTAATTCTAGCTCAATTATGATAGTGATAGAATCTCTCCATATAACCTTGAATTAATAATACGTTCTTCATATTAATCTTACTTTATTATTTTGGTGCTCAATTTCATTCCCTTGTTCGTCACTTACATCACCTAAATTAGTTGGAAAGTTTTCAAGATGACTATTCAAAAAATGCATTTTTAAACTCATATTGCAATCTAATTTTTTGTAGTCTCCTATAAGTCTTGATCACTAATTATCTACGTACAGTTATCTGACTCATAGTAATATATTTAACTTTATAAAAGTTTTTTAACTCAAGTTTATAACGTAAATTAGTCAATATATAAACTCAAGCTTATATTTTTTTTTTTACATTCATGGTGACCATTAGTAGGGTAAAATTATATTGTCTATTTTCATAACGTTCGTATTTATGTGGACTCAATTCAAAAAACTCCTCATCGCCTTAATTTTCTCATAATCTCATAACCTTTGAATATAAATATCTTAGATAGTATTATATTGAGCATAGCCGTTCATTATCCAAAGTATATTTATACCCTAATTGTAGCGTAGATTTCGTACTTATTTGGAGATTTCCAGTAATTGTCATTTTTTTCGCTAGTACTGCTATCCATATTAATAAAAAGGTGGTTTATAATTACATTTATTTCTCCGTGAACTGTAAGTGAATTATTCTCATGCGGAGGTTGGACCTAGACTCTTCTCTTTTGAAATCAGGTTAATGTTCGGTCTTTAGCTTCTCTGCTATCCATAAAACAGAAGAGAAACATTTGATAATTTTAGCTCATACGCACCGTTGTTAACGCACGAATCAGAAACATTAAACCACTGCAATTTTACTCCAGAACAACATTAATATTTCTCATTCGTGCTCTCTTATATGTGATGTTAGCATAAGATATTGTGTCTTAATGCTTTTTGTATGTGTTGTCGAGGCCTATCTCATTCTTGAACTCATTGAGGGCTCTGTATAATAAACTTTTGCTCATTATGAAGTAAATGATCCTTTAAGTATCAAACACAATTTATGTACGTTTTCTAAATTAGTATTATGTGTCTAGAGAATTAAGACATATCCTCTCCTAACGCAATGCTAACGACACAGATTACTATATTATGAATATTAGTTAAGATTCGTAAATTTCACTCTCATTTATAATCCATTACTCTCAGTTGGATTATTAATTGTATTGTCAGCAATATACTCTCATAATATAATTTCCAATCTGTATTTTTTTAAATTATTTTTTTTAATAAAAATATCTACTCCCTTTAATTTACTTATTTATATCTCATGGTGATTAATAATATAATGTAAAATATATTTGTGCTAGTTAATAGAGTGATTATAAATATCGTGAAATAGGTGCTTATTCTTTAACCTTTTTAAGTTCATTTGAAGAATGTGCATATAGTTGTTTTCTTTCCCGAAATGGTCTCCTTTTATTTGTTAGCTCAATCTATTCCAGTCTCCTCTCTCATACATAATCAAGATCATTTTAGTGATCTTCGCACTGTAATGTTAGTTTTTGGGTATTCACGTTCCGGCTACACTTAAATACTTACGATTACCTACCTCCAAAATAAAGTTCATTTTGGCTCTTCTTGGTTGATTCTCAATGCACCGAATATCTCCGGGTTCGATAGAGCCTCCAATTACCAATCGAAATCATTTCCATCAAAATTAATTAGGAACCTGAATACTTATTACCTTCGTCCAAAAGCTTACTCCGATCCTCTTCATAAGCTCTGCATAATTAATG
>JABUQX010022884.1:37500-50000 GCA_015478945.1 Trachelipus rathkii
TATATATATATATATATTTATATATAAACATATTATTGCGTAACTACGCCAATCAAAATTCACTTTTATTTCACTCGTCAACGTTCACAACTGGTTGCTTTTACAGCGTCAGAATGACTAAATTCTCTTTCGGAAAGGAGAAGGCGAGAGCCTAGGTGGGCGGAAGTAATGCGTACAAAACAAAACATGTAAATTTGCATTCGTTTGGATATCAAACTGAGGTATTGCTACGTGACAATATTCCGTTTCTAACGATCGTTCTAGAACGATTTTGAGAGTAAGAATTTCGTTTGATTTTGTTCTGAAGAAAGTGTGTATATATATATTGCATATACACCTTTATTCCGATAAAGGACCCCTCTTTTGATGAAGGAGTCTTTACCCTAAAGACTGTTTTCAATTGGAATAAGTCACGTGAGCTTCAGCCGAAGTGATGGCTCGAGTATTTGGAAGAGGCATAGGAGGTCGAGGTAGAATGGATAGCCTCTGGGCTGGAGTTGGAGAACGGGACAGAGATCTAATCTGAACCGCACTATCCTGAGGTGCATCTTCAGGTGCTAGTTGTATTCGAACATTAGAAGTTGGGATTGCCTGAAGTGGGATGCTTTCAGCTGGATTCGATACTACTGGTATGCACTTCCTACAAAGGTATGTTCTTTTAGTCCAAACGAAGTACGCGATAACAAGAACCGCAAGGAAGAAGATAGTTCCTGAGGTTCCTCCTCCGATATATGGGATGAATTTCATTTGTGGAAAATACGGGGTAAAAGGGTGCATTGATTGATTTAATTGATCTAGTCTTTGGTTCCAATGGATTTCCTTCAGAGCTTGAAACTTAGGAAATAGAACAGAGGAGATGTTAGGTAGAGCAACATGCGATAGAAAGTTGAACAGAACATGATCAGAGTGAGAGATCAAGGAAGAGAGTGTGATGTTCTTTTCTAGATGGATGGGATTTTTGAATTGAAATTTAGAAGAAATAAATGCACATCCATGAGGAATATAGTAAAGACATAGTCATACACATGCTGTATGGAGTTGGGTTTCTCACATGCGATTGAAGCCCTAGTTTTTTCTGAAAAAGAAATAAGAGTGAAGTGTCCTAGAGTGACAGTATAGGGTTCTACAGGTTTGTACTCTGCGATAGGGCAGTGTGAAAAATCATTGGTAAAATTTAGGATGAGTGCTAACAAACAAGACTGATCATCAATAGAAGCTAATACTTGGGATTGGGGGCAAACTGCTAGTTGGCCTAAATGTCGACAAAGGTGATGTGCCGATTCCTTTAGATAGGTGTATTTCCGTTGACCGTAATTCACAAAGAAGTAGTTGTTTGGGTCATTGTACATAACTCGAACAAGAGATTTGTTTAAAGGAAGATGGGTAGGAAAAGGTATAAGTTTATAAGAAGTGAATTTCTCCACTGAGATAAAAGGTATTAAGGTAATTAATTCATAAGGGCTAGCTGCAGATTGAATAGTCCAAGAGTAAGTCAAGAAGGATTGGTATGTTTTTGTTTCTAGGGGTATGACCGTATGCAGTTTAGTTTCTTTGTTCATTTCTAGAATGAAAGGTAAGAGGAATATAGGAGAGTAAAGTTGGGAGTTAGTAATTTTACTTTTAGCGAGTTGAAGAGAGGTTATCACCAATTGGTGGATATTGTGTATACTGGTTATAGCTTGCTCGATTAAATTTACTAATGCCCGGATACTTCCCAATTGATTTATTTATAATGTTATGCGTAGCACTTAGACTTGTTTGGAATTCAATTAACTTTCGTAAGCTATCCCTAAAGTTTATTAATGTGCGAGTATTTGCCTTTAATTGCTCTTTTAGTTCGGTAATGAGTAGGTTTGATGTAGAAGCGTAGTTTCCTAAGATGTTGATTTTTTTCCTAAGGAGCTTTACTTGCTTATCTGTAGCCGTACCAAAAAGAATGTTGAGGACGTCTCCTCCGAACTCAAAAGCAGCTCGTTTCTTTCTTGATCGTGCTGCTGAGATCCAAGGTAACTCACTTACTTCATTTAACTTCTGGGCTAGAACTTTTACTCGAATGGTCATTAGTTTAAATTCCCATTGGTGAGCCCTTTGTGTGATTGAAACATTCAGAAATGTGGCTTCGAACGTTGGTAAGAATGAATCTTTGATGTTGTTCACTAGCTTGGTTGTTTTGAGGACAGTTTCTTTTACGTCTGAGGGACATTCTAATGAAACGATTAGATCTAAATATCCTTCTATAAAACTTACTTCACCGGTGCGATATAAAACCAAACCAGGCAGAATCTTTGTTTCTTCATTTTCTTTTACTATTATGCTTTGACATGTCGTTATGATGGTGAGTAGAAACAAGATCATTTTCCCGAATTCCATTTCTGAAATATTTAATCATATTGAAGTATTTGTTTTCAGAATAATTTCAAGGTCGCCTAAATAATGTAATTAAATTTTAAATTGGAACTTAGTAATTAATTAAGCAAATTGTTTGCATTTTAATCTTTAAGTTCTCTTTAATTCATACTTAATTATTTTAGTTTACTTAACTTACTTAAGATTCTTAACTTTATTTTTAGTTTCTTAAAGTTCTTAACTTTATTTTTAGTTACTTAACTTACTTAAGATTCTTAACTTTATTTTTAGTTACTTAACTTACTTAAGATTCTTAACTTTATTTTTAGTTACTTAACTTACTTAAGATTCTTAACTTTATTTTTAGTTACTTAACTTACTTACTTAAGGTTCTTAACTTTATTTTTAGTTTCTTTTTTATTTTTTATTTTTCATTAAAGAAAAGTTTTTTCATTTTTCTTTTTTCTAGTATTTTTTATTTAAAAAATTGCGTTGTCCCCTCTCTGGAGCTAAAACGTATCTTTTAAAATTTTTTTTTGTAAGGAAATTGTTTGAAGAAAAACGGCTTTAGTTCAGAATCTTATAAAAGTTCAAGATTAAACTGTAAGTCGAGATAAAAAGCGTAAGCAGGTAATTCGTAACGTTCTAATCCAGGCTAAGGAACTTAAATTCATAAATTTAAAAAAAAATTTTTTTTTTCTTAATCCAGGTTAATATTTTAAATACTAGGTGACAAAAGGTACACTAATGTGTGTCCAACATTGTCCTAAAATTAAAGTCCATCTTCAATATTTGAAGTTCTAATCCAAACTAATGTACTTAAAATTAAGATCGATCTTTTATCTAATCTAATCCAAGCTAATACATGAACAGATGCGAGTGCATATGTGTGTTCAATTTTCTTAAAATTAAAGTATCTTCTTAAAATTAAAGTGTATTCTTCGGAATTTGAAGAGTATCTCCTTAAATCTAATAAAATCTATTCAAAACGAAAGGATTTCTCCTTAAATCTATAAAATCTATTCAAAACGAAAAGGATGTCTCCTTAAATTTACAATAGATATTAGCAGAAATTGAAAGTAGCATTAATAGCCGGGAGGCAGAGTAAGTTAAGTTGGTAGGGCCACCGTTCGTAACTGATTTGGTATTCGAAGATCGCGCAATGTAACGAGCGGAGTCGGACAGAAGTCTTGTCGCGTATAGGTCTTCGTATTGTCACTTGCCCTCTGCTTTGTTCGTACGAGGCCATGCTCTCTTATCCTTGTTTGGAGCGGTCTTGGGTTAATTCTGTGGCAGTAGAATCTCTGGGACAGAAAACAAATTGTGTCGCTTGCGTCTGTAAGACGCCGGTCCTGTTTTCTGTCCAATCTCTGCATCGCATTTCCTTGCGGGTCGATTCTTACAACAGGTTGGGAATTCTGATGTAGTGGCCAGTGATTCTGTCGGACGGACATTCGGAGGATTTGCGTGCGTGGGGGAAGGAATTCTTGGAGAGGAGTACGCCGGCGGCTCCGGTAGTATATTCACCTCGTGTTGCGGGTGGCTCCTGGGTGAAGATTTCGTACTAACGGCGGTGTATCTACTGAGAAATCTCTTGACCTTGTATGGGGCGGATAAGCGATGGTCGTGAACTCTCTTCTCTGACGCTGTAAGGGGTGCAGAGCGGTCGCTTCTTTTGGAAGTCATTTTTAGGAGTGGAACATGATTGAATTCTTTGTCAAACACGTGTTCATCCTTGCCGACTACATCGCGGTGATATCTTTCTTTCTACGAACTTGCGGTCGCGTTCTGTCTGGCTGTGTTGTTTCTACTAGCTCATCGCGGTCGCGTCTTCTGGGTTCCACCGGAATGGCGTTCTTGCTGATGGGGCGCTTGACTTAGCTTTCCCAGGATAGTTTCTAATGTGCTGTCGTTGAGCTGTGGGTGTGAGGACGGTGCTCAAGACAAGAGCGCGCAAAAATGTATTCGAACTGAGTGGACGGCTGTTGGGGGGTCTGGGAAGAGGGTTGGTGTTCATACTGGGTTGGACTGTGGTGGGAAGTTGCAAAGATTAGATAACGGGAAGACGACCGGTTTCGGGGTGAGTCGAGAATAGTCTGGTCCACCTCATCTTGCTTGTTTCTGAACGGATTTTCTGAGTTCGCTTTTGCGCGCCATCTATCATCGGTTTGGCGTTCTCTTCGTCATCTTCTTGGAAGTTTAAACATCTTGTTGAACTTGCGTGAGGAGTGTGCCAAACTTTCCATCGGGTCGTAAAGTCGAAACCGGTGTATCTGCCCAAACTTTCTCAGCGGCAACTACTTTAGCATTGTCCACATCGGATACCGAAAAGTCTTACCTGAACTTCTGCAAATTACCATCAATTTGTTTGGTCCTCTCAAACATCGGACAATATATGGCCCTTCAAACTTGGGACATAGTTTTGAACTATGATAAGGCTTCTTGATTGCTCGGATGAAAACGTAGTCTCCGACTTTGAATTCTCTCTGCTTTGCCTTCTTATGTTGTTGCTCCAATGTTTTAGTCGTTTCTTTCTCCAACCTTTCTCTCGCCAAATCTCTTATATTATCGATCCTTTCCGTCAGCACATCCACCTCATCTGAAATGAACCTCATTTTCTCTGGTTTATTTACAAAAGGAGAAGCATAATCTTCCATTTCGTAAGGGACCCTTTTTACGTAACCGTGCAAAAGGAAGTGGGGGGATGAACCGATAGATCGATTGTAAGCGGAATTTATCGCGATTTGGGCGAAACTCAGATATTTATCCCAATCTTTGTGGTTGTCATTGACATAGTGTCGTAGGAAAGATTCGATATCAGCATTTATTCTTTCCACAACTCCGTTTTGGGATGCTTTGTAAGGCATGATTTCTACCTTTTTTATCCTCCAGGCCTTGCACAAGTCCTTAAACACCTGGCTTGTGAACTCCTGGGCATTGTCGGACACAAGAAGTTGGGGAGCACTGTGCCTACATATGACTCTCTCTTGCAGTGCTCGGGCAAATTCTTTACTTGTCCTAGTTTTACAAGGCACTAGCTCGACGTAACGCGTTAAAACGTCACGGAAAACTAGTATATATTTGGCTCCGGACTCGGTACAAGTGGGGAGTTTTCCAATACTATCAACATGGACGCGTGAAAAAGGTGTGTAGGGCAAAGGCCATCTGTTTATCTCTGCTACTGGAGGTTTGTGACCTTTTACTCTAGCACATGATACACAATGGCTGCAATATTCTTTCACCAATTTTGCTAAGTGGGGAAAAGCGTATTTTTCCTTCACTCTCTTTTCTGTCCTTATAGGCCCTCCATGTCCGCTGCCCAGCGAGGCATGGCATTGGTCTATCACCGTGTAGATCATACTGTCGGGGACCTGGATGACATAAGGATCGCTTTGTGTGGCGTAGTATAAGACACCTTTAATAAGAATGTGTGGATAGGTCTTTGGGTTTTCCTTAACCCATTTCACCAATTTTCCTATTCTTGGACATTTTTCTTGTTCTTTTATGAAGGTTTCCCTATTCAATGGAAAGTCTGTTCGAGGTAAATCACCTCTGTTTTCCAACACAGCTTGCATTACAAAAACGTTAGGTGCTGGGTGTCTACTCAAATAATCCGGCGGGATATTTGTTTTACCTTTTTTATAGACTATAGTGGGAGAGAAACTGTTTACGAACAAATTCCATCTTGCTAAACGTCCAGTCTGTTGTTTGTTTCTGAAGATGAAACAAAGGGGTTGATTATCAGTGATAATGGTGACCTTATAGCCGAATACCGTGTTCTTGAACTTCGTCAAACAAAACACTACGGCCAGGCATTCCTTTTCTATCGTATCATAATTCTTCTCACTTGCTCTGAGTACCCGGGAGACGAAGGAAAGGGGTTTCTCTTTCCCTTCGTCGGTAAGCTGGTACAACACCCCCCCAATTCCGTAGTCGCAAGCATCTGTATTCACGAAGAATTCCTTGCTATAGTCCGGGAATGTGAGCTGTGGTTGTACGACCAACTTATCTTTCAAAGTGTCAAATGCTTTTTGTTGCTTTTCTGTCCATACAAAGGGGACATTCTTTTTTACTAAATCATACAGTGGTTGTGCAACGACTGCGAAATTGTCTCCATTAAAAAAGCGAAAATAAAGAGAAGAAAACAAGAAGCGACTGTGCTCTCCTTGACAGTTCGCTCGGTTAGGGATAGAGAACGTTTCAATTTTTGTTTCATACGTCTCACTAGGGGATTGCAGGCTTGGCGCTAATTCCGATACTTGTCTGTGCTACTCTATCTGATACATCCTACGATACAAAAACTGTATCGCGACGACTGTAGAAGAAGCTGCACTTGGACAGTTTTACTCTCAAGTTGTTTTCTCGGAAAGCAGTTAGAACTTTTCTCAAATTTTCGAAGTGTTCGGTAACGTTCTTTCCTAGCACTAGTACGTCGTCAAGATAGACCTGTGCAACTGGTCCTAAAAGGTGATTTAAGGCCATGGTCATTGCCCTAGCATAGGAAGATGGGGCATTTCGGTGGCCAAAGGTCAAGCGGGTAGGACAGAATAACCCTTTCCTAGTCCTAAACGCCATTAGCTTTTGGGTTTCTTCCTCTATTTCTAATGCATGGTACGCGTCGAGTAAGTCTATCGACGTAAAAATCGTGTTTCCCCCGAGCGACGTAAAGATTTCCTCTATCGATGGGAGAGGGTAGACGTCCTGGACACTGTAGGAGTTGAGAGGTAGCGGTAGTCAAGCACACCCTAGGCTTTTAACTGTTTTCTTTGCCACCACCAGATCGTGGGGAAGAATTTGTTGGGCTGTAACAGGCCTTGATATATCCCTTTTCTAACGCTGCATCTGTGTAATCATCGATGTCCTGTAAGTACTTATGTGGTAACCTGTACTGTTTACGGAAGATTACTTTAGGGGCGTCAGGGAGTAGTTCAATTTTAAACTTCTGAAGCGGGCAGACCGGGACAGCATCATCATCAAGTGCTAGTACATCATGAAACTCCATCAAAAGATTAAGCAAGTCTTCTAAATACTCTGGCTTTTCAAGGATGCTGTTCTCAGCGTCTTCCTTTGACATCTTTTCTTCGATGATTTCTCTGTACACTTTTCTTAATTCTGTCTTGGATAGACCTTTGGAGCATGTGGCTACATTGGCTGACACTACTCGCTTGTGTCCACTTATGTCTGGGCTTCCTTCAGCTGATTGGCTGATTAGTGGGTAACTATTACCTAGAGTTATCCCTTTTTTCAAATGGAATTGTTGGTCACTCAAATTTATGTAACTGAGCACAATTCTGTTATTCCTTACGGGACTGACTGTGTTTGCTATATACAGTGGTCCTCTGGAGAGAGCTGGGGTCATGATACACTTTCGCTCCAAGTCAAAATCATCTTGGGTCTCAGGTCTAACCTTTATGTACCCATATGAGTTGTTTGGCAGTATAGTGTCTTCAATCACCTTCAAATCGATTACTATATCTTCGTCGATCATTAAATATTCATTTTGGTTAGGGTCAGGGTTCGTTGAAGCCTGTAATTTCTCTAATTGAGTCGAACTTTCTTTTTTAGTAGAAGTGTGCTTATGTTTTGGCTTTGCTCCTCTGTGCGCATGACTGTGAGGAGGAGGGGAGGCTAGGATTTCTTCCTCTTCCGGCTCCGTTCTCCTTATCTCTCGATTCAGCTGGGCTCGGGCGGTACCGTACGATGCAGAACTTCTTTTATTTCCCTGAGGCGCGGAGGGCCTGCTTGGGGGTATTACTGACAAAGTTGCTTCTTCTTCCTGTGGGAAATAACCGTTCATGACGCGGTGGGGATTGACTGACAGGTTTTTCTTCCTTTGTAATGGAAGGGGACCGTGCGCAACATGTGCTGGGTCGACTGACAGGGTTGTCCGCCTTTCCTGTGGAAAAGATTGGTTCGCAACTGATTGTTCAGTTTGGTTTAAGTGTCTTAAAGTTCGATTAGAATCCCTAAAATGCTTAGAATATCTACAAGATTTTTCCTCCCTAGGCACTGATGACTTGGGCGGATATTTTCTGGGCAGAGGGGAGTCCTTTATTTCTCTAAGGCTCTCATCTGTGTGTTCTCGGACTAAATAGATACCATATTTGGCGAAGACTGGTATGTCTATCTCTTTTCCTTCGTGGATAGACATCTTTGAAGAAAACATATTCAAAGTGATGGGTAAATTAGATAAAATGTTGTTTCCCAACAGCATGGACCAACTGGGTTCTCCCTGCACCTCGCTTACTTGGAAGGTGGTGAGGTAATATTCTTTGTGCATTCGGAGGTACAGCTGCACCTCTCCTCTTAATTTAGTTGGGTTGTTATCGACCCCTTGTACCACCAGGTCTGTTTTTCGGAGCGGTACTTTGAAGTTACCTTCTTTCTCTAACTCTTTTAAACGCTTGGGTGTTACGAGGGATATACTGCTCCCACAATCTAATAAAACACATGCTTTAGCCTCCTTACTGCCTATTGAGGGAGTAAGATGGACATTAGTATAGAAATGGTGTCCCAGTTTGTATGGTTTTTCAACACTTTCCTGAAAAAATGTTTGGGCAACTTTTTTATCTTTTTCTTCATTTAATCCCCACTTATCATATCCTTTCTTATTTTTTCTTCTTACTGTTTTCCAGCCTTCGCCCCCATCCGAAAATTTCCTCTGTCTGTACTTTCTTCGGAGAGGGAGAGGAAGGGCTCTCTATCTAAGGACTTATCTTCCTCTTCTTCTTCTTCACTAAACTCAGAGTCTCTTCGCTGGCCTTCGGCCACATAAACTCTAGTGCTCTTTTTCTCACTGGAGGGCTTGTATCCTTCTTTCTTCTTCGTGAAGGTCCTGGGCCCTCGCCTATCTGTACCAAAACGTTCGGGTTTCAGGGCCTTTCTGCCGTTTTCCATATCGACTTTGCTGTTGTATGGAATGAACATTTGGTTTTCTCCGGAAGAGGGTTTCCATGGTGGGGCATCCCTGCACTTGGGTTGCGAGCCCCGTCTGTGATAACCTTGACATATCCGGCAGTACGGCAATTCCCAGCGACAGAGTCTCGACAGTGACCGATTCCCTTCGCATGAAAAACAAACATGATTTTCTCTCAAATCTTGTTCAGTCACTCCTCTAATTATTCCTCTGTTTTTTCGTGGAGTCTGCTCTGTTCTTGTCTCATCTGTCTTCCTCCGGAAAACATTAGTTGATCTCATCTCTTCTCGTCTCTTATCCCCATATCTTGGTTTGTGGACAGGCTCTTTATTTTTCCTGTAAGAGTTGTTGTACTCTGACTTCTGCCTATCTTCCCGTTCATCTCGGGCCATGAACACTTTTGTGGTGCGGAGTTCCGGTTGTCTCTTGTTATCCATTCTCAATAAAGCACCTTTCGAAATTAGATACAATTTGTCTAACAGTTCAGCTAAACTTATTTCCATATCAATGGCTTGCAATATTTTGTCTTTTAATCTTTCACCATCCCTGCGCTCTGAGAGGTTCTGCATGATTTTACCAATGATCATTACCTTTATATGTTTAGAATTAAACATTGCCTCCTTATCGAGGTCATACATCCTACTCTGATACTTTCTAAGCTTACTCTTTAATCCCACTATGAAATCTGTAAAAAGTTGTTCTTTCCCTCTTTTATATTCTACAAAGTCCACCCAGATCTCGAAAACATTTCTTCTATCTTCCGGTTGCAGGTAGGACTTTAACTGAGCCAAAAAATCTTCTAATCTTTTAAACCGAGAGAAAACGGGATCATGGAGCAAATAATGCCTAGCTTCACTATCTAAATTCGATGTAATGGCTGATCTGGCAAAAGTAATCTTTTGTTCTTCTGTTAGAGCGCCTAAAGCACTGAGTTTTTCCTTTAATGAAACAACATACTCCTCATACTGGATGCCAGTCCAGAGTCTGGTCTTTAAACTTTTACCATGGAGTTTTAAGGCTTCTGGCACCTCAGGCAGAGCAGGTGTAAAAAGATTTGCTTGGTAGACTGGGACTCCTGGTGTTTGAGGCATATAAGGATATCCATTCCACATTCCGGGATAAGAATACGACTGGTTAGGCATAGGGGTATACCCTGGTGGAATACCGCTGTACTGAAAACCACTATGCTGAAAAGATGGAGGGGGGCACCCTGTGGGTGGCCACGATATGTGTTGTTCCCTGGTGTCCCTCCTTGAGGTTGTATCTGTGGCTGAGCAGCCATGCTGTGCCCTGTTGTCCCTCCTAGGGGTTGGTGCGGTGGCTGTGCAGCCTGGTTGTACCCTGCAGGTGGGAGAGCTGTCTCCTGAACTGTTCAGGGTTCAATAATGGGTCTTCTAACCCTTGTAGAGCACCTACGGTTATTTCTTTACCTTCCCCATTTATTTCCATGGGGTTTCTGTGTCTGAGGGTCTGTGGCACCCCAGTTTATTCGGCTCTTTTTCGGTACGGCACCCTGTGCGGTGCTGGGCATCAATTGTGAATCTAGTGTGCTGTCCACTATGGCGGTTTTCAAATAATAGGGGGGATGGTCCTCTCTCCTTGGAGGTACTACTTCTCCAATACCGTGGGGGTTTTGCCTCAGAAGAGTGTGATCAGGATTTTGGCCAATATTCGGATCTGGAACTAGTGCTGGAGGGGTCCCTTGGGGAGGTGAGCCTCCCTGGGCAACGAGCACATCGCTACCCCCCTCTGGACCTTCATGTCCTTGTCCTTGGGCGCTATCTCCTTCATTCACCTCGAGATTTTCATTATCTCTCTCTAACTCCTCATTTGCATTTCCATTCTCCCTTTGGTCTAGATTTAGTCCATCTGCCATCCTTACTACTTAAAATTAAACACTAAAGTGGAACGAAATATCTTTAACGCGGTCACTTAAAACATGCAACGCGGTCGTAAATACGATATCAGCACTATTGGGTTTTTACCGCAACACTTAACTTAATATATATATACTGCATATATATATATATATATATATATACTGCTATATATATATACTATACCTAATATATCTCTTTTACTCTATATTTATATATATATATATATATGCTGCTATATATATATATATATATATATATATATATAACCATATATATAAATATTTATACAAAAAAACATATAAGGTAAATCGTTTATTAAAAAATTTGCACAAAATGTAGGGTTTCTTGCAAGTTTGTGAAAAAATTGCCGAAGTTTTTTCCTTACCGACCGTGGTTATTTGCTACTACTTTTGACTTCTCCTCGATGAATTCACTCTATATATCATCAGGGATGAATGTTGAATCGAATTCATTCAAAAAAAAACTCAACTTGCCTGTATATATATATATATATCTCAAAAATAGTCTGGGGTTCCCAGGACCTTGGAGTGGACCTTCGCCTGGTCCTGCTGGTTCTAAAAATATATATATATATATATAGGGTGGTGGAGTTTATTTCCGCCGATATATATATATATATATATATATTATATATATATATATATATATATATATATATATATATATATATATATATATATATATATATATATATATATTTTTTTTTTTTTTTTTGTTAATTTTACAAAGTTACAATGGTTTCCATTTAACAAATTTTATTGTAAATGCCATGTGAGTACGACTCAATATTTCTTAAAATTAAAATTCCAATAGGAATTTGCATCATCAAAAAAAAAAGTTTTATCAAATTTGTTTTGTGGCTTTAAGAGACGCCATTTTGTATGTGAGTCTAGCGGAGAAAAGAGTGAAGTTAAGGACTGTGGGCGGTGATTGTGTTTGGGTCACAAAGACGCGTGTGTGTGCTAGTGGCTGAGTGCGTAGCGATGCGCGTGCGTTTGTGCCTTGCTTCAAATGCTTCGAGTGGAGCACTTCAAAGTGCAAATTCTTTCTCTTTTTTCGGTAACTTACTCTTCCTTCCTTGAATAGTATAATGGTTATATGTGCTTCTCGCACACACACACAATCATATATATATATATATATATATATATATATATATATATATATATATATATATATATATATATATATATATATATATATATATATATATATATATATATATATATATATATATTTAATGTAACTGGTTATAGAAGGAATAGAAAGAGGATTATAGTTAAGAATTTATAAAGAGTGAGGAATTTGAATGTAAATTTTATCAAAAATTTCTTGAT
>JABUQX010022885.1:0-2500 GCA_015478945.1 Trachelipus rathkii
ATCTATAAGCAACTTCTTAGAACTTACTTAAAATTACGCTTCTCCAGCATGGTTCCCAGCACTCTCAAAATCAAAACACAAATAAACTACAAATCTCCAAAACACAGCCCTTAGAATTATCACAAGTTGCACAAAACCCACCCCAATCCAACATTTACACGACAAAGCCTCCATCCTCCCCATTTCCACACATCTAGAGATGGTGGGACTCAATTCTATCAGAAGACCCGTAACCCAACCCACCCTTGTCACCAAATTCTCTCCAATCCCCCTCGACAAAAACTAAAATCCCAGTCTTCTTCACCAGCTCAATTCTCTTACAACACTTACAATATAATTCCCCCGCCCCCTCCCAATAGGTCATGGATTACATATATCCATACCCATCTAACCAATACATACCTTCAAAACCGCCCAAATAACAATTTTATAAATACCCCCTCCCCAAAACTTTCCCAAGAAGAGAAAACGCTGATCCAAAACGAGGCCCCAAATGGACCTCGCTCGGATGCAGATCGGTCCCACCCGAGACTCATTGCAATATAACATAAGATTTAAACTAGACAACGTCAGCTCCCCCACTTGCACCAGATGCTACAATTCTCAAGATACAATAGAGCACCTCCTTCTGAGATGCCCCAGCTCTCGACGCCCCCGTGCCACTTTTCTATATCCTCTCTCCTCGACCTGTGGAACCGCCCGTGGCGGCGGCTGGCTTCCTGAAAGCAGTGTGGCCCTCCAATTAAGGTGGCCAGGGCAGAAAGTATAGATATATATATAATATATATAATATATATATATATATATAATATATATATATTATATATATATATATATATATACTATTATTATATATAATATATATATATATATATTATATATATAATAATATATTATTATTATATATATATTAATATTATATATATTATATATATATATATATATATATATATATATATATATATATATATATATATATATATATATATAAAAAGATGGGCCCTTTTTAGATAACATTTATGAAAAGTGGGCCCTTTTTACATAACAAAAATTGTTTTTTGATTTTTTTAGACAATATACTAAAGTAAACCAAAAATAAACAATATACCATGTTGTTAGGTGTTATAACACATATACAGGCCAATTTTCATTCAAAAAAAAAGTGGGCCCTTTTTTGTCAAACAAATGGGCCCTTTTTGTATAGTCTTTTTCGATGGTACCTGTGTGTTGATTGGCTGCACCAAATTTCTTGAAATTTGGTGTGGGATTACCTTTTGCATGGGACTAACATAATTTAATTCAATATTAAAATTTCTACAGTTCTTAATGCAGTATTGACTGGAAAAGTACCAAAATGGTTTTTCACGATCGTCAAAAAGTAGGTGAAATTTTTTGAAAAATTTTCAAAAATTCCCAAAATCCAAAAAAAATCGGAATGTTGAAACCATGATAAACACCTTTAAACATGGCTACTCGAATGGGGTTAATAGTCCACCAATTTTTTTCGCTCTACACATCATATATACGGAGATACAGGGTGGGCCTTTTTATATACAGCATATATATATATAATATATATATATATATATTATATATATATTATATAATAATATATATATATATATATTATATATTATATATATATATATATATATATAATATATATATATATACAGGTGTGTCTCACGAGGTATTTACAGCGGTGTATACTGTATGATGTTTAGTATTGAAAATGTGTAGGAGTAAGAAGTTCGATTATTTAATCATTAAGGAGGATGGATATGTTACGTTGGTGTCTGCGGACGCGGCATAGGAAAACCGGGCACAAACTTGCGAATGTCGAATGGGATGATATTTTTTTTATGGCTTCTGTGAAATGCACATAAAAAAAGAGGTGGGCTCTTCCTCTCGACATTATTTGATACGGTTGTTCGTTTCCACGCAATGTACCCATAAAAAACTAGACGTCCTCCGTAGACATCATGTGCCTACAAAAGCCGAAAGGTGTCAATATGAAATAATTAAGCTAAATACAATAGTTATAACCAATAGTATTTAAAAATATCGATTACAGCAACAAAGGAATTAAATTAAAATTCCTAATGCATAACCCTTTTAGATTATATTGATCCGTAAGCCTAATAAATACGGCCATGGGAATGTGTACAACCAACTAACAGCTATCATATGGATGTTATGTCATAACCTACAAAATTATCCGTAATAAAGTTTAGTTGAAACGTATAACTTCAGAGTGATTGTTTAGTCAGAGCCATACATTTTGAACATTGCCACGTGACCAGTATACGCAGGACGAAAAGCGTTACATGTTTGGAGGTGTACATTACGCAAAACAAGAATGTTCGCAGAGTTGCTGCAGAATATGGACAACGTTATCCACATCGTCGACCGGCCGAAGCCACATGGGCATTCCATAGAGTTTACAGGCGGTTTCAAGGTACAGGGTCGAAGTTTCAAACCCCCTCATCACATAGGAGGG
>JABUQX010022885.1:7500-20000 GCA_015478945.1 Trachelipus rathkii
TCTCTTCTCATAATCCATGGTTCGATCGTGTTTCCTGGCCATTCATGCTAGAGACAGTGCATATCGGGAGGTATAAAAATTCTCGTTCTCTATCACTCTCGCTTTTAATTTTCATTCAGCTAGAAAATCGTTGCAGGATACTCTTCGACGAGCAAAGCGACTTTCAGCAAACGAAAGTGCGCTAACCTCCTTGGTTCGCCTACTGACAAATCTTTCTGGCCTCCTGCCAATAACATCTCTAGCAACTTCCGTAAATCTGCCTTTCCTCCTCTTTTCGATCTGATGCTTATGTCTCAAGTTATAAAACGAAAAGGCCAACTCTTCGACCTTCTATTCCTCTAAACTCAACCCTGGACGATTCTGCCATTCCTCTTCCTACTCCTTCTCCTCTCAGGTGTCCTATGCTTTGCCTGTGATTACATTTTACGGGTGCATGGGTCCCTAAATTCTCTTGAACGTTAGGAAGCGGTGACACGGCATGTCAATTCATCCAGAACTCTGAAGCAAGTATTGCTGCCGTGCCATTCCTTGTGGAAGTGAACGTTCAACTAATACTCTCGTCTCTTGTAGCGTCTTCTTTACCTTTAGATCCTCAACATTCCGACCTAATCAAGTTAGCCCTTAATGCTTTCTAACTATCGCCAATAGCTCTCACTGTATTCTATCTAAGCCTTGAAACCCTTCTCAACTCTCACTTCTTAGACCATCTGCAATCTCATTTCCGATCGCCAGTACGGTTTCGGCGCTCGAGGTCTACCGATATACTTTCCTATCAAACCGATTTATGGTTTTCGCCCTTAGGAACTACGGGAGACTTGCGTGGTGGCGCTTGACATATCCAAAACATTGACGAGATATGGCAAGTGTCACTGCTCTCCAAGCTCTCCTCTTTTGGTTTCCTCCTTCTCTTTGCTTCCTTATGTCTATCTTTCTTTCAAATCGCTCAATATCGGTTGTTGATGGGCAACTTCTTCTTTTCTGTCAATAGTGCTGTTCCTCCAGGTTTGTCATTTGCTAGTTCATTAACACTTCCTTCCCTAGGTAATCCCTCAGCACCTCTAACTCTCATCTCACTCATATAGCGATGACTCGACCTTCATTCTTCAAACTCATATCAATTCTGCTCCCTCTTTTACTTCTAGACTTGTCCTCTCACTTAATCTCTTCCGATTCCCATTCTCGCTGATCTAGGAATACAAATTTCCGAGATGGGGTCGTCTCAACCCTGTGAATCAACTTCTTTAAGAAGCACAACTTCTACACATCTTTCCTTCTCCAAACACCTATTAACTTTTCCTTTCTCTTTCGACGGTTCCTCGTTTCTCCCTGTGACAATATAAAGCATCCTGGCCATTAACATAATAAATTATTTTATTTAAGATAAATTTTTGTCTATTCCAAGCAGTTTTGCCGCTGGACTTGAGAAAACTTGAAATGTTCCGCCAATGAGCAGCGACAATCTGTTGGGCATACAAAAAATTTTCTCTAAACAAAAAATTTCTACCTTCCCCAAGTATATTATGCTCTCGAAAATTTCAAACTTGATCGTATAAAAAAACTAAATTACGTTTCATGGTTTTTCATTTTTGAGTGACTCAATTTTTTTTTAATGATGTGTCATTGCACATTGTTTGATTATTCATTCTGATAGGAATGAAACTTTATGGCCTTTATAACTCAACGATATACAGATCGCCGATTTTATTGAGATAAATTTCTTGTCGCCTAATGCTTTTGCTGATACTCCCAAGGGAAAAACTTTTAAAATTTATAAGGTCCCCATGAACAGCGGCAAAAAAATATCTTAAACTCAATTATGTGTATCCTCTCAATCTGTTATACTCATGCTCTTAACAGTTTCCGTTTTAATCAGATTATAAATAAAGTTATTGGCGGAGTTTTCCTTTTCTTTTAAGTGTGCAAAAAAAGAAAAATATTCTCAATAATTAATGGCATATAACTTTTTTACTACTCATCTGATTGTAATTAAAATTTTTACAACTTGTAAAAATTGGTGAGATACACCTTTTTTTTTATTTATATTAAATTTTTCGTATACCCAATGGTTTTGCCACTGCTCACAGTTCAACTTCCGTTGGATCTATTTTACATAAAAAAAAATGTTTTTTTTTTTTACATGGAGCAGCTATTCGGGTATAACAACAAAGTCCAACACTCATTAGATTACTTTTCCTTTTTGTCTTTCAATTTCGTATGACACGATCGAACATTTTGTATGTACTGATTCATGGCAAAATATTAAAACGTTCTCGTTATATTTCGGATAACTTTTATAAATTTTATGGAGAATTTTTTTTTTTTGAGAGTTAAAATAAAAAATTCAAAAAAAATTTTCTCTAATAGTTGACTACTTGTAAGTTATTTCATAAAACATATGTGTAGGGCAAGTATATTTCAGTGAAATTCCGCCTTTCGCAAAATCTTTGAGTTCAGCAGAAAATTCACTGTACACATTGCTGATCAATTCTTGATCATGAACTGTTGTGGAATCAAAGTTTACACAAAATCTAGACAGCTTTTTTGCAGTGTCATGAGATAATATTGTAGAGAAATTCTTTCTCTTTCGAATGGTATATCATTTATCCCAATATTTAGGTATGTTGCCTAACGCGCAACGTCCCCTTAAATATACATATCTTGTTCAAATACACGAGTAGTTGAAAATTTTATATTTAAATTTTCTTGGGGGGAAAGGGGCGGCGGGGGGGGGCGGCTATTCTTTACGAATAAAATGTATTATAAAATTCCATAAGACGTGATAAAACAAGAAAGGTATATCTATTATTGAAGTATGGTAAGCAAGATGTAAAAATCTGTTTTTATAAGAGATCATATGGTTACTGTACAAATTAAAAACATGTTCACAATATTTTAAGTTTGGATCGGAACGAAAAGAATTTGTAAAGAGAGTTCTCCGAGTGAGCTGAGAGTAGTGAGTCGTCTTCCGTGTGAGCTCCGAAGGTTAAGTCTGTCACAAGAGCTCAGAGTGATGAGTCAGTTGTGTTAGTTAATAATTCCGTCACAAGTGAATAATCCTTTCTTATGTTTAGATAACATATTTATCTTACAATAATTTCGATGTTCCAGTGTCGTTATTGTATATCCAATTTATTACTGAAAAACAGTGTCTCTTATATTTAATCAACAAGTTATTAAAAATATTTCTTCAAATCCATATTGTATCCCTCACAGAAAGAAGTGAGTTATCTTTGTTTATGCATTATAATATTAAAATCAGTGCATTTCAGAAACTAGATGTTTGACTTGTGATTTTTCAAGCATATTTTTTTAATCTGGTGATTAAAATATTTATGATCTATATGACCAAACCATCTCAGTATATCGGAACTTATTTATTCTCTCATTTATATTTTATAAAGAAACAACTACAGAACTCAGGTATTTCATTCATGCAATCTCCTCTCTCTCTCTCTCATCCTCCGACGACTTCATAATATTGTTATTTATTTACGCTCTCACTTTCATATTCAAATTCAAGTCTCACTTCCACATTCTGTATTAATATAGTATTCAAGATTTATTTAGAAGATTTAACCATTTGTAAAGTCATATCCTATGTGAGCTAGAAATTATCAAACTGACGTATCTATATTTGCAAGAACATTACTGTTTGGAATATTATTTACTTCTAGATAACGATGACAATTATTCAATGATATTTATTTAAGGGATTCTTGTTATAAGAGTAAAGCATTGATATTAACTCTGGTATCATTTTAAATACTTCTTCATTCACTTGTACCATTGTTTTACTCTGCTAAGTATCTGTTGTTCGAACCTTCTTCAATCTCCTGCATCTTAAAGCCATCTTCGAATGCCATCCCGAGTGGATTAGTAACACAGTATCATAACAAGAACAAACCCTCTAAGCGTTAAAAAACAAGACAGGCGAAATATAAAATATTATACTAATATATTATATATATAATATATATATATAATATAATTAATAAATATAATATAATATATATATATATAATATATATAATAATTAATAGTTATATATATAATATATATCATAATATAGGGAGTGAACAGGTTGTGTTATGTTCTCTTGCTATCAATGTGTAATGGATGGGGTTATAAAGAATTCGAGGTGGGATGGCAGAAATGGTGTTAGAATGATGGAATGGAGAGGAGTGGAGGTGCCCTACCTATTATATTATGCGGATGATTTTGTTCTGTGTGGCGAATCTGAAGGAGAGTTGAGAGGATTGGTAGAGAGATTTGCAGGGTGTGTTAAAAAGGAGGGTTGAAAGTAAACGTAGATTAAGAGTAAGGTTATGTTAGTGAGTGAGGACAGTCCCTCAGTGTGAAGTTTGTTAGATGATGAGCAGTGGAACAAAGTGTCTGAGTTTAAATATTTAGTATGTGTGGATGAAAAGGAAAACGGATGATGCAGAGTTTAGTAGGAAGTTGTGAATGGCAGAAGGTGGCTGTGCAATTAAATCGTTGTTGGATGTAAAGGGACTAAGTCTTGAGGGCGCTAGAGTCTTACATGAGGTATTTTTACCTGTGTTATTGTATGGTAGTGAACTATGTCTGGAATAAGAAGTATAGATTAAAGTCAATGGTTTCAGATGACAATCTAGGCATGCTAGGTGTTGAAAAGAATAAATAATAGTGAGGTAATGAACGTATTAGAGAGGGTGTGTGAAGGAAGGTAAATAGAGAATAAAGAAAGTATGTGAGATGTTTGGTCATGTGAAAGGATGATATGAAAGTCGGTTTAGCGATGTATAAGTCGGAGAGTTGTGGGAACCTACGGCTGGAGACCGAAGAAAAAGTGGATGAGCTAGACGAATGTTGAAGGAGAGAAATGTGAGTTGGCAGAGGCGAGAATAAAGGTGCATATAGGAGAGAATGGCGGGTTTTGTTATGGGCATTGCGTGCCCACCTGGGCCAAGGGATGACCCTTACATTGACGATTTACCATGTAGTGAGGGTCCGTCCGGTATCCCATGACTTGCTCTAGCGGGATTTTCTGTCTGTAGACGAAGCTCTCACTAATAATGGTACAGAGGGGGGCGGTAAAGCTTGGCTTTCTTTTCGACGTTTGCCATGTTCTCCTACTGCTTTTCTTTTCCGATGCTGGTACAGCACCTTACCCCCAATCTTGGCAAAGAGGAAAGTGAAGAAAGAAAGAAAAAAGTATATATATTATTATATATATATATATATATATATAATATATATAATAGATATATAATATATATAATAATATATATATAATATTTTCATAGTTATTTGGAACTATATATTTACTTCTATACATATTATATATTTTATTCAGCTTTAAAAAAAAAAAAATTATAATATAAAAATTATTTAAAGTTTGTGTGAAATTCCTCGATTTTTCTTTCACATTCATTTAATTTTATTTTAATTTTTGTTTGAACAGACCCCCATTATCGTCGTGGATCAAGGAAAAAAAGGTTCCAAAGTGAAAAGGACTTCCAAAAGATTACCTCAAACGTCAAAAATGTGTGAAAAAAGGATTAACAAAAAGAATTGTGAAAACCTCCGTTGCAAATATTGTAATTTAAATTTTAAAAGTAATGAAGAGTTGAAAGTCATCTGAACTTGCATAAAAGAAAGGTTAAATGTGCCCGATTGTTGATTATGAAACAATGATAATCGAGTCTTAAGCGGTCATCTGACAACAACTCACCAGCAATTTAAATTATTTAAATGTTCTGAGTTTGGCTATGAGTGTAACATCGAAATGAGCTAAACACACATGCATACGCATCAAGATATAAAATTATTTCAATGTTCTGAGTGTGGCTATGAGTGTAATCAGAAAGTAACCTTAAATAGACACATGCTTACGCATCAAGATATAAAATTGTTTAAATGTTCTGAGTGTGGCTATGAGTGTAACCAGAAAGGAAGCTTAAGATTACACATGCTTAAACATCAAAGTATAAAAATTATTTAAATGTTCTGAGTGTGGCATGAGTGTAATGAGAAAAGAAGCTTAAGGTTACACATGCTACACGAAAAATAAAAATTATTTAAATGTTCTGAGTGTGGCTATGAGTGAAGAAGACAAAGAAGCTTAGGATTTAAATGTGAAATAAGAGAAATATAAAATTATTTAAATGTTCTGATGTGCTATGAGCGTGTAATCAGAAAGGAAGCTTAAGAATACACATGCTTACGCATCAAAAATATAAAATTATTTAAATGTTCTGAGTGGGACTATGAGTGTAATCGGAAAGGAACTATAAAAACACACATGCTTACCCATCAAAATATAAAATTCATTTAAATTTCTGAGTGTGGGCCTATGAGTGTAATCAGAAAGGAACCTTAAGATTACACATGCTTAATCAATGAAAATATAAATTATTAAAGTTCTGAGTGTGCTAGAGTGTAATTGAGAAAAGACAGCTTAAATTACACAGGCTTAAACATGAAAATATAAAATCTATTTAAAATTCTGAGTGTGGCTTATGAGTTAATGAGATAAGGGGCGGCCGGGGGGGGGGGCTGTCTTAAAAAACACATGCTTACGCATCAAAATATAAAATTATTTAAATGTTCTGAGGTTTGGACCCTATGAGCAGTAATTTTAAAGGAAACTTAAAAAAAAACACACATGCTTGCACATCAAAATATAAAAATTATTTAAATGTCTGAGTGCGACTATGAGTGTAAGCGGAAAGGAAGCTTAAGATTACACATGCCTAAACATGGAAAATATAAAATCTTATTTAAATGCTCTGATTGCGGTTATGAGGTAATCGAAAAGAAACTTAAAAAGATCACATGCTTAATCACAAAAATATAAAATTATTTAAATGTTCTGACTGCGACTATGAGTGTATTGAGAAAAGCAGCCTTAAGATTACACATGCTAAAACATAAAAATATAAAATTTATTTAAATGTTCGTGTGTGGCTATGAGTGTAGTCCACAAAGAAACTTAAAAAGACCATCTACGCATAAAATGTAAAAAATTATTTAAATGTTCGGAGTTGTGACTATGAGTCTAATTGGAAAGAAGAAGGCTTAAAAAGACACATGCTTACGCATCGAAATAAAAATTCATTTAAATGTTCTGAGTGTGGCTATGAGTGTAATGAAAAAGAACTTAAGATTACACATGCTTAAGCCATAAAATATAAAATATTAAATTTCTGAGTGTCGACTATGAGTCATAATGGAAAGAAACCTTAAAAAGACACATGCTTACGCATCAAAGAAGAGCCTTCAAAAACATCTGGAGAAGCTCCCAGTATCTGTCAACACACTGGAAAATAGCGTATGGTTGTAAGAAGAGCATAGCAATATCTGCGATATCGTCGTTGGATTTGGGTAAAAAATTATTTTGAATGTCCTTAGGTCAATTTGACCATCGACATCTAGATCTAAATACCTATAGATGTCCGAATAACCCCTTAAAAGGGGAGAAAAAAAAAAAAATCAAAAACTCCCCCGCAGTTGTTTACCTTGACGTTTGTGGGGGGGCTCTCTGTGACACTGTTGGGCAGGGTATACGCCCTGCAGTGTCTAGAGCGACAAAACAACTAACAACAGTTTAAACCAGACCCCTAGAAATGGCTTCAGGGTAATGTTAGCCACAGTTCTACTAGTATCATCATCAAATAAATTTCGTTAAACCTACGAAAAATTTCGAGAGAAATTGATTATTAATGTCTGGCGAAAAACAGCAACTCCGGTACTTGGTGCACTGGGTGATGTGGTGGCATTAACGTTTTCCAGAGGCGGATGTTTCTCACCCTTCCCTGGGTTTTTGGATGTGCCTCTTCCACGCATCTGCCACTCCCCGAATCCTTCTCTTTCGTCTCTCGGTGCTAGTCCCCCGAGCAATGAAAGTTCGATTCCCCGTACGTCAAACTGATTCGCTTACGCTGTTGGGCTGTTTAAAGACAGGACCAGTTCCGAACGGTCGGTTGTTCGGCGAGGAATCATGAAAGTCGGGTGACGCGGGTACGACGAACGGAATGAGAATTGGGGGACGGCGTGCATGGATGGCGAGTTGGCCCTCCTTTGAGGGACAGTCCACTGTGACTCCGCGAAGATATGGGTGCCAATTCTGCGCACTTCAGCACATCGTTCAGGTCTGGGGCGGTAAACAAAATCCCTCATCCTTAGGTCTGAGGTTTGGACCCGGATGAGGGATAAATACCTCCCTTCGAGGAGTGGAAAGGAAAAAAATATATAATTACTTAAATGTTCTGAGTGTGGCTATGAGTGTAATCAGAAGGGGAGCTTAAAAAAACATATCCTTAGTAAGCATGGAAATCTGTAGCAAGCAACAACATATTGAAGAACGAAAAGGGCGAAGCAGGTGTACTTATGGAACTAAAGGACAATCAATGATAAGTAAAATGATAATGGAAATTAGTAGGAGAAGTCGAAAAAAATTATGTATGACCTGTATTGAATCAAAGCTAAAAGAAACCTTGAATATCTATAAAGTAGAAGAGGAAACCCCAAAGTTCCTGGAGATGTTGATTAATAAAAGCAAAATAAATATTAATGGATAATTTATTAGGAAAAAGATATTAAGGCTACGGTTGCAGTGAATGCTTGTTTGGGCGAACTTGCATTCTGTCGAGTTTTTTCCATTCGGTTTCAGATGTTTTATTACATTCTCAATGGAATCTGAAAAAAGTATCAAATTTTTATTACTATATAGATTTGGGATGAAAAATCAATAGTTTGAATGACATACGTTGAGACGAGATCTGTGGATGTCTATGAAAGGTTTTCTTTAAAAATTTGAAACTTCGCAAGAGATAAGTTAATATAAAATAAAATGAAATTGGTCAATACTCATACACTGTAATCGTAGCCTAAAGAAGTGCTGGGGAGGGTATTCAAATTGGTAATTATGTTAACCACTCACAACAATATGACTTCTGGACTGAATATTAAGTCTTCATCTTCTTATAAGAAACGAAGAGCCCTGAAAAACAAAGTATTTTTTGAAAATAAGTATAGAACTTAGTAAATTTCTACTTAAATGTTGAACTCTTGCATTCATAACTTTTATTATTAAAATTAAATTAAATAAAATTTAAATGTAATTAAAGGGAAAATTTATAAAATATAATAAAATAAATAATAAATGAAAATACTGCTGACTCAGTTGAATTTTAATTTAATCCCTTATATTCACAAATTAATTGTTTGTAACTTCATAAATACCTCAAGCTTACTTGGTATTACAAACAAATAATTAGTGAAAATGTTGATAAAAGTTTCACATAAAAAACAAATACAAAGTTGGCAATATTTCTCACAGAAAGTATTATATAAATTACTAGTACCAATAAATTGAATCAATAATTTGTGATACTAGTCAAAGAATATTACTAACTCAAATCATTAATTCTAAATATAGGTCGAAGCTATGCTCAACTAAACATTAGTAAACTCACCTGCAATTAGTCCCCAAACATTGAATATGCGAATTAAAAAAAAAATAATTTACTCTTTACCTGAAAGATACAACTGTACCTGATCTAAACTGTGATTTTATAAAATCTTGATCTATCGGTTGAAAAACGCACTCAACCAGCTAAAGTGACAGATTTATAAAATCACCAGTTAGTCAAGTTACATCATGTCTCAGGTAAAGAAAAGGGGTTAACTAATAAAAACCCAAGCCCAACTGAGGTAATCCCTAATAGTTTTTTCAACCCTCTTTTACTAATTCTTTCAAATATTAACTTCACTTTTAAATTTACACTCAAAAAAACCCATATCAAATAAAACAAAAACATAAACAACATTTCATGTATTATCTTTCTCTTCCAACAGCCTCCATCCTGCTTATGCGTCCTTTCTGCACATTGATCGGACTGATGGGGCTGGAAATTAAATAAACCTTTAACTTTTTACCTGAGGGGCAACAATTTTTAATTTGACAACGGGCCTTGCGTTGCTTCTACGCTAACTATAATTGGATGACTGCTTCGACTTCTGCCGATACTGGTGGAGCTTAATCGTTGATGGGATTAGCGCAGGTTCATTTTCTTCGACTAAAAATCTTTCTCCTCACATTATCTATGTCTCAAGCGAGCTTGCTTCTGCCCATTCAGCTAGGACAGCCGTTTCGGGATGGAAAATTCTCGTTCTTCTATCACTCTTGCTCATTCAGCTAGAAATCGTTGCAGGAGATACTCTTCGACGAGCAAAGCGGACTTTAATTAAACGAAAGTGCGCTAACCTCCTTTGTTCTCCTACTGACAAATCTTCTGGCCTCTTGCCAAAAAACATCGCTAACAACTTCTGTAAATCTTCTTTTCCTCCTCTTATTGACTGATGCTATGTGCTAATTCTCCAACTGAAAGGCCAATCTCTTCGGCCTCCTATTTTCCTCCTAATTCAACAGTGGATGATTCTGTTTCTCTCCTTCTCCTCCTCCTCTCAGTGTTCGATGCCTTTTGCCCCGTATTACATTTGATCGGGTTGCATTGGCCCTGAGATCTAATGAATGTTAGGAAGGTGGATGGCCCGGATGGCATTCCTAGTTTTGAGAGAGTGTGCTTACGTGCTGACCTCACCCTCTTCAACTATATTCTCTGTCTCAATCTAGCACTTTTCCTCAGTGTTGAAGCACGCACTATGTCCAACCATCCGAAAAAGTAAGCTGCTCTTGATTTTCTAACTATTCGCCCTATAGCTCTCACTTAAATTCTATCTAGATCTTTGAAACCCTTCTCAACTCACATCTTAGACATCTGGAATCTCACTCCCTTCTTTCCGAATCGCCAGTACGCTTTCGCCGCTGAGGCTCTACTGGCGATAACTTTCCCTATCTAACCGATTTATGGTCTTCCTCTCTTAGAACAACTACTGCGGAACTTGCTTGCGCTTTGACATACCCAAAGATTGACCGGGTATGTCACGCGTCACTGCTCTCCAAGCAACCCCTCCTTTGGTTTCCTCCTTCTCTTTGCTCTTATGTCTAGCTTTCTTGCAAGTCGCTCAATATCGGCTGTTGTGTTTGATGAGGCGAGACTTCTTCTTTTCTATCAATAGTCATTTTTTCCAGGGTTCTGTCTTATAATCCTACTTTATTCCACTTTTCAGTAATGATCTCACCTGCACATAAAACTCTATCCACTCATATGCCGATGATTCGACCTCTCATATCTTCAACATACTTAACAATTCTCTCCTACTTATTAACTATCAATAAATAATAGCCTCGTCATTAAATCTTTCCGATTTATACTTCTCGTCTGATCTGATAGAAATATTTCAAGGGTGGGTCGTTCTCAATCTTTTGAAATTACAATTCTTTAAAACACCCAAACTTCTACAAAACACTAACCACCTTCTAACTTTCCTATATCTTTCGACGTTCTCTCTTTCTCTCCTGTTGGACAATATAAACATCGCTTGGATCTTAACATAACAAAAAAATGTCTTGGAAACCTCACAGCAACAAACGGTATAACAAAAGCCAGCCTCAAAAAAAAGCTGTGGTTCTGTTAGACTTCAGACTTATTTTTTTTCCTCATTCTCAGCTAAATCCACATATACAAGGTATCAATCAGTCTGTATGGAAATACTGTTCTCATATCTGGGGGCTCTGATTTCACCCGGCTTTTGGTCAAGTCAAAGGACAAAAGGCTTATAAACTGTTCTGTACTTTCCTTTCACTTACCCTCTCTATCTTTTCGCGCCGATGCTGGTGTCGAAGGGAACTACCAACTTCGCGTACCACCACCTTTACGACGCCTTTATCACAAGTGTGCTGTGTATGCGCACGAATTTGTAGATTATAATGTAACTCCAGGCTAGTTCCTTGCGGTGCTTCCTTCTTTCCTGCCACCTCTTTCTGTGGAAACTCTCTTCCATCATCTGTGTTTCCATTGAATTTAATCTCCTCACTTTAAGGCCAGCGTCTGTGCTCATTGCAGTAATTTGCACTAGGGATGAAATTTTGGCGTGCAAACACCCCCTCCTTGAAATTAGCCTATCCCGTGAGTGGTGGTTACAACTGTAAAAAAAAATAAAAAAAAAGAATATTTATAAGGATATGGGAAAATAATAACAGCTTTTTGATAATAATATTAAACTAAAAATTAGAACTCAGAAAAAAATAAAAATATTAGGTAAAATGAAATATGAAACGAGGGGAAATTCGATCAAAGAATTTGTTGGATAAGCAAAATTATTTGCCTTTTAAACAATTAAAAAATAAATAAAATTAAAAGGCTAAGGGAGTGGAAAGAAGATAATAAAACAAAACATCTGAAAAAAATCTGAGGAGGAGATTAAGTCAAATTTTACATTTTATTTATCATAAATATACAAAAATTAAGACACAGAAAAAAAAACCAGAAATGAACCTTTTAGAACTTAAGAAATTCTGCATTTTACACTTTGTTTGAAATCTTTATGTATTTCCATTATTGATTATTACTTGTTAAATAGATATAGTGCTGTGCATGTAATGAAGAGTGAAA
>JABUQX010022885.1:27500-40000 GCA_015478945.1 Trachelipus rathkii
CGCCTGAATGACCGCCTCTGCGTTTAACCTATTACCAGCCAACGCAATAAGACCAACGTTCCATATTCATTGCTGTAGATTATCGAAAAAGTAAATTTTTTAAATAAAATTATAGGGGTGAAAAAAAAGAGAGGAGTTTAAAACAAATTAAGTCAAAGTTTATAAATAATTACGTTAAGTTAAGTTAATTAAGTTAAGTTTATAAATAATTACAAAAAATGTTTAACTAGAGGATTCTTTAAATATTTAAACCTTCTCCAAGGGGAAAAAAACATTTATTACATTTATCGAAACAGTAAAAATTTTAAATTTCGTAAAAGAATTTATTACCTTATTATCTACTTTACAATTGTGGTTACCATTTTTCCAGTACCTTTTTATTTATACATTTTTAAGTACATTTCTAACACTTAAGTTACAATAAATAAATTAATTTATGTACGAAAACTTATAAATTATACTTCAACTTGCCCTTACAATATATATATATATATATACTATATAATATATATATATAATATATCATATATATATACTATATATATATATATATATATACTATTATATATATATAATATATATATATATATATATACTATCAGATAAGATATCTATATTGTTATCTAAAATCATGTTTATTTTATATTTTTTTTTCAAAAAAAAAAAAATGCATTATTTTTCTATTATTATATTAATGCTGCATATATATATATTATATTATAGTATATATATATATATAATATATATATATTAATATATATATATATATATATATATATATATATATATATATATATATATATATTAATATATATATATAAATATGTTGATATATATTGCTATTTATATTATATATTTCATATTTTCATATTATAAAAAAAACATATATATAAGTCTATTACATAGCCCGTCGTGTTCATAATATATATATATATATAATATATATAATATTATATATATGTATATTCTTTATAATCTATATCATATATATATATTATATATATATATATAATAGATATAATATATATATATATATATATATGAGGAACTTGAACACTAAATTTCAGGATTTGAATAATTTATAGCAATGGTGAATAAATTAATATGGTAATGTCTAGATTAATAATAAGAATAATAATTAATATTAATGATTTTTATTAATTTAATAATAATAATAATAGTAATAATGACTGATACAAATGTTATGACAATTTCTTTTCAATGATCGCGTTAAAAAAAAAAATAATATAACTATAAATTTAAAATATAATAAAAATTTTATTTGGTTTTAGAAAAGGAGAGAGAGAGAGAGAGTAGATAAAATTATAGTTGAAATAAATAAATAATAATAATAATAATAATAATAATAATAATAATAAATAATAATAATAATAATAATATAATAATAATAATAATAATAATAATATTAATATACAAAAATTTATCTAACAAAAATATTTAACAATTAAAAAATAAATTAATATTTTATATATATAATTTATGGAGCTAAAATCTTAATATTTCAATTGATCCAGCTCATAATATTTCTGATATCCGGGTATAAACCCCGGTTGGTTGGCCGGCACATCCGTATGCCCCATGAAATAAATTCCTGCAAGCGCCATCTATGTTTGTGGTTGATTACCATTGGGCCGCCGGAATCTCCCTGTAATAATAAAAAAAAAAAAATAATAGAAATAAAAAAAATAAAAATAAAAATAAATTTTTTTTTTTATTTTTTTTTTTGGAGTGGATTTACAGGGACTCCCACAGCACACAAGAATGCGGATAGAACCGTTTTAGCAAACTAACGACAGGGAAATCCCTAAAAAAAACGAAAGAGGAAGACATGCTGAGATGGTTAGATCTTATACAAGATGTTCAGTTTCAAGAGGAAGGTAAAAATGCGATCACTACGAAAATGAGGAATTCGGATAACATCTCGAAAGGCAGATGATGAAGAGGGATAGTTTAGCACGGCAGGAAGAAGAAAACTTGCTTCGGGAAAGGGTCGAGCATGCCAACGCAATCCACAAAGGAGATGAACGACAGTAGAATGAGGACAACTGCGGAGGAGCAAAATGGGCAGTACGGGGAAAACCCCGCGACATAAGAAACCCTGGTGAATTTGTATGGACCAAACCATCGGCCAGGACCACTCCAGAGGCGACTCTCCTACAAGATGAAGACCACCGGCCAAGGACGGGTGTTGACATTCCGAAGTTTGGCGCCACGAGCACCCTCCGCAACATGAATGCCAGCCAGAGAGGAAGCCAGACGCAAAGAGATGGAGAAATCTTGTAGCAGGGAAATGGCCCAGGCGCACAGGCAGGAGGAAAGGTAACGGCACTCGACCACCCTGTGTGCATCCGCCCGTGTGGCCTCGCCATCGGCCCGTTCGTTCCAGGAAACACCCACACTGGGAGGGAAACCCAAAACAGAACTCAATGATGTGGTGCTTTGCGCTGGTAACAAGCAGAGGGACTGTTTGAATGGCACATACCAAAGGGTTTCGGGTTGACCGGTCAAGCAACGACTGAAGAGAGCGCTCCGAGAATCCGAAAGATAGTATAATTTCCCCCCAACGGCGAAGGTACTGATTGCCTGTTCACCGCCATATACAATTGCTATAGTTTCAGCTGAAAAAAACCAGACAAATAGGGTGGAAGGATATGGATTACAGATGATGTCCGGAAACAGAGCTGAACTCCCACCCCTACCGTCGTCTTTGAACCATCGTGTAAACGCTATAGGTCGCTATTGGACCTCCGCGTGAGAGACAAAGGAATCCCTCTATAGCACCGGGTGTGCCTCCGACTTATGCAAAGACTGGATCCCACTGCAGAGAGCAGGAGGCGGAGAGACCCACTGTATATAATGATAATAATAATAATAATAATAATAATAATAATAATAATAATAATTAATAATAATAATAATAATAATAATAATAATAATAATAATAATAATAATAAATATTTTTTTTTTTTTTTTTTTGAGTGGATGTACAGGATTCCCAGCACACAAGAATGCGGCTAGACCGTGTTAGCAAAACTAACGACAGGGGAAATCCCTAACAAAACGAAAGAGGAACAAGGCGGAGATGTTAGATCTTATACAAGATGTTCAGTTCCAAGAGGAAGGAAAAATGCGATCACTACGAAAATGAGATAATTCGGATAAGATCTGCTGAAGCCGATGATGAAGAGGGATAGTTAAAAACGTCAGGAAAAGAAGCTTGCTTCGAAGGACGTAGATGGCAAGCAATCCACAAAGAGATGAAAAACGACAGTGAGAGGACAATTGGAGGAGCAAAATGGGCAGGTCGGGGTAACCCCCCGCGACATAAGAAATCAATGGGTGAATTTGTTTGACCAAGACGCAAACGAGCCAGGACCACCTCCAGTCCTAAAGATGAGGAGACCACCGGCATAATAATAATAATAATTCAATAATAAATAATCAATAAATAATAAAATAATAATAATAAAAATATATACTATATAATATATATTATATATATATATATATATTATATATATATATTATTATATTAATATATATATATATATATATATATAAATATATATTATATATATAATATATATATATATATATATATATATATATATATATATATATAATATATATAAATATATATATATATATATATATTATATATTATATATATAATATATATATATATTATATAATATAGATATATATATATATATATATATATATTATATATATATAATAGATATATATATATATATATATTATATATATTAATATACTCGCAAATTTGACATTTATCTGTTGCCATTGTCATGGTTCTGTTACAGTACGAATACCTGCGCTACATGCAACACTCTAGCATCGATTTATGCGAACAGCTGTGAATCTATTTAGCTGAATATTTTATTTTTAGTTAAGAGAGAAATAGATTCTTAGGATAGACAAATAATGAAAAAAGTAACAATTTCATTTTTAGATCTGACGGGTGGGGAGAAGAATGGTTGAAAAAGTTAATTTTTTAGCGTTGCCCATGTTTGAATTGTAATTATGGAGATCTTTAGAGATGTGGTACACTCAAGAGAAATGATTAATAGTTTCTTACACAACATACACACACGTACATACCCGTATAAAAACAAACACACAATAAAAGTGGGAAGAGATTTTTGCAAAATATTTAATTAAGAAAAACGCAAATAGGGATTGTTAAAACATTTCTTAATAGATAGACTATTTTATAGTTTATAATATCTCAGTGATATTTTGAGGGCATGATCAATGAAAAAGCAAATGAAATCAATGTTTATTTTTTTTTAATTTGTTTTATTTATTTTTACAAGTAAAATATTTCCTGATGCACTATATTAATTATTATATACCATTATTTAAGAAAAAATAATCTTATTTTGTTTGTATTTTTTATCATAAATATTGTCAAAAAAAAAGCTTTAAAATTTATTTCATATTTACTCAGTTTCACGAAACCTTTAAGAACCATACACAGTTTATATTCAATATTATGGTGTTTTTCCCAGTAATGATTTTTTTCATACCAGTCAGTTTCCATTCCGCCATTCGAGAAAAAAATTACATCAAATCACAAGAGGGGTAAGGTTTTTCCACGATAAACAAAATTCTGTTGTTTAAAAGTATCTAAAAATGGGGTTATTTTTAACCTTTCGTATGCCATTGTATGTTAGGAATATTGTTCATTAATAAAAAGATTCAGGTGAAAATTGAGGCATGTATCATTAGAACCTACGCTTAAAATGATACCACCGTCCTTATAGATCAACAATCATTTTCAGGTAATCAGCTTGTTTCGAGTAAAAGAAACTTACCCAAATTTTATTTGTGAAGAAAGTTTACAAATAAAATGATTCTAACAAACAATGAAAAATTCACTCACAACCTTGTCAATAATTAACTCTGAACCAGTTTTACCATCAGACGTCGCCGTAAACTAAGCTGCGAGGATAACCCCCCCTCCGAGAAATTTTACAATAAAAAATCCATTACAAGCTTATTAAAATCCTTCTGATGAAGGGAACCATGTCCTCAACCCCGCAAAAAAAAATTCCTACATTGCGCCAACTGCAGAAAAGCAATAAATTATTAGATTTTACTTAAAACGAGCCATTATAGGCAAAAGTACTATTAGAGGCGTTTTTTCAAATCAAATTTAAAAAGACCAATTATGTCGAAGGTTAGGATCCAAGTTCTAAGGTTAGGTTAAGTTAGGTTAGGTTACCATTTATAATCTACATTTCACCCTTAAAATTATCAATTTTTTTTTATATTTTTCGCGATCATAAATTTACGCCTCTTCATTTAGACTTGTACCACAATTTATTACACTCACCTCGCAGGAATCTTGTTTGCCTCCCTGATAACCGGCGCAAATGAATATATTTGGAATATGTTCAATATATCCTGCTTCTTTATACATTTCTTCGCAATCCGAATTAGGAATTACTGGCACTGGAACTTTTTGCATCACTGTTGGTAGGGGACCATCTAAAGGAAGACAATGAAAACGAAATGTAAGCATCGCTGATATAATTTTCCCATGAACAGCCGCAGGTGGCTAGCACCACCTTTCTATCATGAGAAAAATGATCGAAAAATTCAGCCTATCAATTAATACATCTAAGATTATGATATATTTATTCTCATCTTTAAATGTAAAAACTAACCTTCGTATAACCTTCCCCATCCTGTGACGAAACCCGTGTTGTTTAAGAAGGTATAATCGTCTTCCGGAATACATATAGGAATTATATTTGGTTGGAATGTGACTGGTTCTGAAAATCTGAAAATAAAATACTAGTAGTTAGGAAGGTCATATTTCTAGCACCCAATGATATAATGAACAAAATGATTTTCCCATGACTGCAAATGGTTAAAACCGCCTTTAATTGCTAGTTATAATTTTGCTCTTTTTGAGAAGTTATTTAACGAAATATTCATTTTAGTTCCGAGCGACAAATTTGAACTTTAGTTTATGCTATCTTTTAGATAAAAAAATATAGTTATAATTAAACACAACAAACCTTAACAAAGCCAAATCGTATTCAAAAGTCCTTGGTTCAAACTTTGGATGCATAGCAATGACTTGGACGCTTCTTTCAACGTGTCCATAGGGTTCTTTCGTTGTACCTAAGTCGTACTCGCCCATAACAAGCAACAACTGATCAGGTTCTATTCTGTCGAGGAATTTTACCAAAATTAGATTAAAAATTAAAGAGAATCATAAAGAATTAAGTTCTCAAAGAAAACAACTTACCCTTCAACGCAATGAGCGGCGGTAATCGCCCAGTTTTCATTCACAAGTGCCGAACCACACTTGTGTAAGAAAGCGACGCTACGCCACTGTCGTAAAGAAACCTTAAAAATATGACAATTATTAATTTGGAATTCAATAATTAGTGGATAAACCTAAAAATTAGTTTATCATTAATTTGAAAGACACTAATAATAGATATAAAAGTTAATTCATCAACTAGAACACCTAAACACCGTTTTAAAGTTAAAAGTTTTAAACGATTACTTATTTATTAAATACTAGCGTCATTGATTTATAAAATATTTTTTAATATGGATTAAGATCTTGATTAAACATATCATTTTCATTAACTGATCTAATTCAAAGCTTATTATTTACCTGCCACGGCCACTCCCCATATGAAGCCTCAAGCCCACCCACAATCCGACTGATTGGGTAAACAGGTTTGCCACAAACTGAAAAAAAAGAAACTTTATTTCTACCGTTCATTTCAAGTTCTCTGATTAAATATTAAATATCTTCCATAGGATAATCTTCCTTTACTTTTGTTATAGAAGGATTGGATATAAAAACTAACATGGACTACAAGTATACCAAAGATAATATAATCGATTTAATATTTACTAGCATCAATAAAAAAGAAAAGATGTCTTTGATAATTTCTAATATACTAATATGACTAGACAAAAGTGGGATTAGGAATTGACTTTAATGAAAAAGATAAGGAGTAGAAAGATAATATACAAACATTAGGAAAAACCCATTTCCTGTTATTTTCCAGAGATTGTTAATCTCTGGAAAGAAAACATTTCTAAGAATCACAAAAAAAAAGTTTATAAGCCATGGAAAATTACTTACTGTCTTTGTAATTTGCAATTTTCAGCATCTCCACAAGAATCTTTTCTGAGTCAGAAGGAGACATACTTTCTATACTTGTTGTTGACGTGTTGACCGGTGCTACTAATGTTGAGCTTTCCAGTTCCCCTTCTACAGGAGAAGCACTGGAAGCATGAGAACTGGATGATAAGGCCTCAGTTGAAGTAGGAAGAGATGAAGATACCTCAGTCGAAGTAGGAGGTAAAGAAGAGGTAACATTTTTGTTATCAGTAATTATCACTTCATTCCAACTGTTTGGTAATTCTGTTGGTTTGTTGGTTGGTTTTTCCTCCACTGATGAAATTGCGAGAGTTGTTTCCTCATAACTTGAAGTAGTTGGTTTGGTAACTATTTCTGAGGTACTCTCATCTACAGATGAAAAATCATCTCCAGGTTTCACTGTTGTTACTGCATCACTTTCGATAAAGCTTGCGGTTACTCTTTCAGCATCTGTAATAATATATCAATACAGTAAAAAAATAAAATGTTATTTCTGGGAATGAATAAAAAACATGTTTCTACGAAAAAAAAGACGTTAAACTCAGTAAACAGTTTTTAATTTTTTGAAATTAATATTCTATAAAAGAAGCAAAAATATTTATTTCATTATTTTCAATATTAAACTACAGCATATAAAACCCGATTTATAAAATATGACCACAAAAGGCCAGCAGGTTAGCAATTGCCAAATTAATTTTCCCATGTTATTCTAATTTTCAATTATCCTTATACAATATTATGTAAAGGCGTTAATAGTATTATTCATTCCCTTAGTATTATGAAGTTAGGGTCATAAACCAAAACCATGAAATGTTAGGATATGTTATGCTAGAACCATAGTTAAGCGTCTTATTTACATGATAGAGCTCTAATAGCTATACTAAAGGTATATAATTTGAATATATGTTGATACCTGAGGTTTCTAAAGTGTCAATTGTTGAAGTCATAAATTCATCAGCCTCATCTAAAGGATGTGGTGGTGTAAGGTCTTCTGACGATGTTATATTCGACGTGTCAGCTTCTGCCAATGTATCAGGCAAAGTAGTTGTGTTCTCAAATTGGGAATCTGGTTTCGTACTTTCATTTGGAGAAGTATCTCCCATGCCTCCTGTAGTACCAGGGAGTACTTCATCTGGAAAATGAATTTCCTCAAATTCAGAGGTTGAAATTTCCTCAGTTTCGAATATACTTTCAGTTGTGCTGTATAAACTGCTTGTAGAATCTCCACCGTCCAAAATTTCATCTTCAGGTAATGGATAAGCAGTCACATTTTCAATTTTTTCTTCATCTTTTAAAAATATATTTTCATTGCTTATTGGGGCTTTTGAAGATTCATTAACATCTTTATGATGGTCAGGTTCTTGAATTTTAGAAGTGTCTATTTCGGGCTCAATGTTTACCAAGCCAAATGGCTTGAATCCTTCTCCTTCTGGTTTATACTGAATAGTAGTTTCTTCGATTTTATGACTTGAATCTACATCTCCATCTGTGAAGTTAAAAGTCATATGCTGTTCGCTTACAGGCATAAAATTAGTCGTTTGTTCTGAATCTACTCCTGATTCAAGAACAGATTCAGTATTTATATCCAAAGCAGGTTTCGATTGAGGAAACATTTCTGCAGGAGGTTCAGTCTCAGGTTTCTTTTGCATTTCCGATTCGAATTCAGATTCTGGAATGAGTAGGTAATCGGTATCTGCTGTCGTTTCTGCAGTATTATCAGGAGAAGTAGTAAGTTCTGGTTTAAATGTCGTCTGATGTCTATCTTGAACAATAAGAGGACGGAAAGTATTAATGTTAGGGGGTATTTTGCTATCTCCTGTAAAAATATCATTCATATCTTGAATGCTTGCTTCAGTACTATGTTGTATATCAGACTCAGGTTTATCATCAGTTTCTAAAACTGGTGCTACTCCTGAATCATTTAAAGTTTGTATGGATTCTGTTTCTTCTTCAGGTGTTGGTACTACTTGGAAGTCATTTTCCAAATTTGATTCCTCATGCAAGCTACTGTCAGAAGAAGAAGGCAATGTCTCAGAACCTCCTTCGGAAGTAAATTCTACTGGCTTAGACTTATCATCTAAACCCGCACCTTCAGAAGCGACCTCTTTTACACCAGACTCACCATGATCATGTGATAAATTGGGTATTTTTGAAGTATCAGAAGAAGGGGTGGTCATTTTCTGAGAATCAGAAACAGGACTAGTTTTGAAATCATCTGCGGACTCTGAATCAGATTCTTGAAATGATGCAGAATCTGAACCAGCTTCAAGCTGAGTTTTATTTAATTTTGAGTCAAAAGTTTGAGAACTAATTATATCAGACTCCAACTCTGGCTCAGCGAAAGTAATTCCAGATTCAGCTTCCCCATCAGGAAACGAGTTAGCAATATCTGTATCAGAGATCATGGTTTGACCCGTTTTGTCTGGGTGTTTAGAACCGTCATCTATAAACACAACTCCTGATTGTGAATCTAGTAGACTTTCAGATACTGTTTGAGCATTATCTGCGTAAACCTCTTCCTCCACAGTGGTTTCAACGGGAGCAATATCTTCTAAAAGATAATTAACAATTAGTTACAAAATAAAAAGATTTATAATTAAATAGGAAAGACTTTTGATAATAATTATCACATATTTTTCATTTTGGAAGAAATGTTCTTCCAAATATAGAAATTAATAATATTTCCATTTCAAAATTGAAATATCTTAAAATATTTCCTTTGAAAAAAGCTTTTTTTAATTTTTTTTTTTTTTTTTTTTTTTTTTTTTTTTTTTTTTTTGCAAAAACGTGAAAATAAATAAATAAATAAATTTGTAAACTCATTTAAAAGTTTAAGAATTTAAAAATATTTTAAAAATATTATAAAACTAAATTTATTAATTTAATGCAACGTTAGTCATATACTTTTATTACATTATATATATAGTATATATATATAATATATATATGATAATATATATATATAGATATTATAATATATATATATATCATATATAATAATATATTATATATTATATTATATATATATATTTATAATATATATATATATAATATATATATAATATATTATATAATATATATATATATTATATATAATATATATATATATAATAATATATATATATGATATATTATATATAATTATATAATATATTATATATATATATTATATATATATATATATATATATATATATATATATATACTATATATATATATATATACTTATATAATATATATATATATATATATATATATATATAGTTGAAAGGACTCTTACCAAGTTCCTCTAACGGATCTTGATACGGATGCGGATATGACGAAGGCTCCATTTTGCAGCAAGAACCAAAATAAAACCTGAAATTAAAATAAATATAATAATTAATTAATAATACTTACTAATACTACTATTACTACCACTACTGGAACACTACTACTTACCAATAATAATAATAATAATAATAATAATAATAATAATAATAATAATAATAATAATAATAATAATAATAATAATAATAATAATAATAATAATAATAATAATAATAATAATAATAATAATAATAATATGGGGATGATGGTGTTATGATGATGATAAAAATTAATAATTAAAATGTAGAATAAAAAACCTAATAAAATACGACTTACAAACATCGCGAACAAATTTTTAATTAAGTAAAAACAATTTGTTTTATTTGCTTTATTAATAAAATGCAAACAAAAATTAAAATAATATTAAAATTTTATTCAAATTATGTTTTTCTTTTTCCCATAAACAAAATTTTTTATTATTATTAAACTCATTTTGAATTCGATGCCAAATGTCGCTATTTCTTTTAACTTTAACTCGATACCAAATGTCGCTATTTCTTTTAATTTAAATTATTATTTATTATTCGATTTGCTTTTGTGACGTTTGTAATAAGGTGGTTGGTCGCTCAATGCAAATTTTCACACAGCACCGCACTGTACCAAGAGGTCGTACAGTAGAGCCGCACCGCACAGGACACTGAAATACATGCCAAATCTCACACACTGTACTGCACCGCAATGGTGCCCCGGCCCACCCACTATTGTAGGCGAAGGTATACTTCCATGCAGACGGCAAATATGTAAATACACATGCTAAAATCTATCTACAAATGCATACTGAATCTGTATATGTAGTAGGTAGTTAAGTAGGTATGTAGATAGGTAGGTTGACTACTTATTATGTACAACATGTATGTGTACTCGTATTGGAATAAGTAAACTTTATCCATGAATTATTTATGTATTTAAAATACAGTGTATATTTGTGTAGGTTTTATGTATGTTTGTAGAATATGTATGTGTTCATGTGTACACATGTATACTTTCATTTAATATACGTAAAACCCTATATATATATATATATATATATATATATATAAATATATATATATATATAATTAATATATATATATATATATATATAAAATATATATATATATATATATATATATATATATGGTGGAAATAGACCAGAGGGGAAGACATCCTCCAAAGAAAGGAAACATCAAACCGTCTTCTATAGTTTAGGGCTGACATGACATGAAAAACGGTACTTTAGGTTTGTAAGTCAGATGAAGTGGAAGAAATTTAAGAACGAAGAAGTATATGAGGAAATTTGTATATCAGCCAACTTCGGGAGACAAAGGTCTGCGGGGAAAAGGTGAAACTGTGGAAGGACGAGTCACGTGCACGTTCTCCCCCAAAGGACGAAGCATGCGACTTGAGAATTGAGAAGAGCGATGTCCGTTGTAAAAGCGTTAGTTTAAAGAAAAGTGATGCAATAGTTAGGAGATTAAAGAGGCATTGGAGAACTACCTTAGATACAGAAGCAAATCACACCCCTAAGCATGGAAATAAATATGGTAAATGTGAAGAAGTTTCTAAATATTATGTCAATTAAGACTTAAAACTTCTTCTTAAAAGCTTGTGTAGTAAAAACTTCCAAAATCACTAGAAAAAGATGCAAGAAAATTAAGAACAGAGGTAGAGTTGGATTTTAGCAGTGTATAGTTGTGTTGTATATGTTGAGAAATATGGGTATTTTTTAGGTCAAGTCAACTTTGATTTCTCTGCTACAGAAGAAAGATAAGAAGTTAGTTGTTCTACTAGACACTCGTATTTTCTGCAGGTTAGATTGCATTTCGAATGGCAAGAATGATTTAATATGAAGACATTAGCATAAAAGATGATAGGCGATGGATAGGTCATTAGTAACAGTAAAAAAGATGGTACTGGGATAAGGTAAAACCTTAATGAAAACCACTTTCAAGGAATTTAACTACCAAAACTT